>MJUU01012399.1:122279-139413 GCA_002080025.1 Modiolus philippinarum | reverse complement strand
TCAAGGTCACATGATTTTATGTCCGTCAGGTAACACTTGATTAGTACTACCACTGGACCAAATATGATGTTCCTACATCAAAGGATTTTCAAAATATCCTGTTTTATAGTAAACGTTAACGCCGTTGCCGTCATACTTTGCACGCCCATGTCTCCCTTTCCTTTCGTCGCGGGCGAGACAAAAATGGATATTTCTTAGGTCGTGTTGGATAGGGTTTTTCAATCCGAATTTAAAAATGTCCCAGCTGAAATTAAACCCTGAAACTAAATCTGAATTTTATAATTGAAAATTGAAATTGATAATACATCGCTTGATTTAACCTAGAGAAACAATATTAAACCATAATTTTTGAAAATAAATTGATTTTGTTCGATTAATAATTGATAATCACTCATGATGAAGTTTCTCAAATTTCTCTGCCATCTTGAATCCGAAAAAATCCTACCACTGAGCAGGATTCGAAGTTTCACGAATCCAGTTTCGGATTCTTGTAAAAAAACATTTTGGTTTCTTTGTAATTAAACACGACCTGAATATATGAAACCATTACATGTAGCCACTATACAAATATTCTTATTAAATAAAGATGCATATTTTCTTATGGATTTCTGAGGTCAGCAATACAACATATTAAAAAGATAACTTACTAGAAATTTAGCATCAGCACCCTCCCTTCTTTCATCAAATGATTTCTCTCCTGTACAGACTTCATATATCACCTACAACAGAAACTACTAATAATCTGATCTGAAATAACATGTAACAAAATGTAAATTCATTATTAATGTGGCATCCTGGAGAAATTCTTATACTTAAGGTGTCTACAGATTATTATTTTTCCAATATAAAATTTTGCGAAATTTTTTGTATAGAAACATAATTGTATTATTGTTAAAAATATAAACTAAAATTTGGGGGTCACTGTGCATTTAAGCCCAAAAACTGAAATTGAAAATGTAAAGATTTTACATATAAATGAAAGGAAAAATGATTATATGAGAGGATAGCTTTAAGAATCTATTATAGATTTTGTTCATACTTTGCATGTGTTTTGAAATCATTATATAGTTTACATGTAAAAAAATAAAAATTAGGGGTCACCGTTGAAATATGAGAGATAAATTGAGAAATGTTAATTTCTCTAGTGATATCTATATGAAGTTCTTTTATCAAATTATCTCCCTTGCATACTTTCGGTGTTCTGAAAATCCAGCAACTGATTTAAAGCACAAGTGTTATAGTTCATCTTTTTGTAACGGAAATGTTTTAAAAGTGATAAGGAATAAAAGTTTTAAATACTTTTACATTTTAAATCACGATTTTGTTACATCTCTTAATAAATGAAACCTAAATGAACAAGTATTCGACAAAAATGGCGGAATAATACCACTGAGACTGCAAGTTTAAAATTATAAAAAATCTTGTAAATGTGAAATAGGCTGTTTAACCAATATTTGGTGTTAACTTAAAAAAAATAATGTGGTATTCTCACAAACATTTAGGAATATAACATTAATTTTGTTTGTCACATTTTTCTCAACTACTACTTAAGTAATTCATTGAAATCCTTGTAAGGTCAATCCTTACACTTTGTACTGCCTGTTTTGTGACCAAAATATTGATGTCATACTATATTTTTTTACTAATTCACCATTTTGTCAAACAGGAATTAAGTGTCTAACAAGACTGACAGTAAGAGATTCCATACAATTAATAATGTAAAGGCTGTATAGAAAACAATCCCTGCTACAGAAGTTAAAAAAAAATGTGACAAGAGAAATATCACGTTCACTACTTACTATCAGACAATAAGTAGAAAGTACAGGTTCTAAAGGAATGACAATTACAGGATCCATGGATGAACAGATAGATTGACTAACATACATACAGAAAATATTAATACAGTTCAGCTCCCTATGTTGACTGGGGGTATAAAATGTTATGCCCTCAATTATGCTCCAGAAGAATTTTTTCATGGATTCTATGAAATAACCTGCATAATAGAATAAATGTCACAGTTCTTTTATATAAAATATATTCCAGTAGAATTTTACATAAGCTTACACAGGTATAATTAAATATCTTACCACTCCAAACGAATATGTATCTCCTTTGACTGACATTTTAGACCCTCGCTGAGCCTCTGGAGGAAGATATGCCCTAGTCTGATATTGTTTTGTATCAACCTGCTTTTTTGTGATATGAGTTAATAATCCAGTCTCTGAACCACTAGTCGCATGTTGTGCCATTCCTAAGTCCGATATTTTTGCTTCAAAATTGGTGTCTAATAAAATATTACCACTGAAAAAAATAATACTTTTTGAATGAATATAAACTATAATGCATGTATTTTGAGATTCAATTTGAATAACAATTACCAAATTTTCAGTGACAAATTCATCATTAAATAACATGTACATAAAAACTTTTTTTTACAATCAAAATTATTAATTGTAAAAGTGATAAGACGTGTTTCATACAGGAGCATAAATTACCCTACAAACAATACTCATACAGGAGCACAAATTACATTACAATTCTCCTACAGGAGCACAAATTACGTTACAATAGACAATATCCAGGTTCATAGTCTGCACTCCCTAATTTGGACTTTTAGATTGATCCCAGCAAGGACTTATAATATAATGAGAGGATAAGCATCTCGTGATAAATTGGAAATATATCACGAGGTGTGAGATTTTGTCAATTTTTGGACACTATCTTAAAGCATGAAAACAACTTAAATGTAATAATGATGGTCACAAAAATTGTTCTGGCAGCGCAGTAGATGTCACACTTTAAGAAAATATCAGTTTTATGAAATTCTCTGCACTACTTTGAAAGCCATGAGGTGCAAATTGTGGTGCATTTTTTACCAATGTGAACCCAACCCGAATAATCAAGTCGTTATATTCCACTCACTACGATCCCTACATTAACGCCTGAATGCATGTACTACCAAAACGCGTCAATCGGATGTCTTATCGCTATGAATTGTGGGAGAAATATCGTCTGTTCACTCTGCATCATAACCCCGAGTTGCATTTTTACACTGGTATGAAAAAGACTATTAGACAACATTTACTCAGCAGTTGTTCCATATAGGGTTGCAATCAGCAGTCGGCGATAACAAATTTTTAAGAGGATTTTTATTCATATTTTTATGCAAAATTGTGCTCACATTTTTTTTGTTTATTGGTTTGACACCAGGGTGTGACAATTCTAGAAGTTCAATAAACAGATAATAAATTAACAATTAACATCTTTGATTAGTTTTCATCAAAATGTGCATTTATTAAGTACAGAAAATAACCGGGGAAAGTTTGAAAATAAACAATTAAAGCATGAAAGAAGCATGAAAGAATTTAATGTTTTAGTCTATTAATGAAGAGGGACGTATATACTCTCAATATACTTTCTTGCAATGGAGTATTTCACATACTAGTAACTGGAACCGAATACACAATATAGCTTGACAAGATTATGTCACATTTAAACGTTGTCAAATATTTTAATATTAACTGACTTCTTAAGAAAATTTAAACCATGTAATTCTCTTTCCTGCATAACGTGCATCTTTTTTTACATATAAATTATTTAAAAAGAATACACTGAAAATCATCACGTTTCAAAGTTTATAGTTAACATTTTGAAATCGTCATCGCAAAGATTTAAATTACATTTTATTAATAACGATTGAGTCCGTAAATGTGCCATCGATGAAACGAGAATAAAACGTTGCTAGAAGTTACCGATTGTGACGACTTAGTAACGTTAGCTTCCCGATGAGTCGATTAGAATTTTCCTGATTTTAATTCAAATTTGAAGACATTTAACTTACTATGGTAACATTTCCAATTAATTACATTACATTACTGGAAGCATTGTTTACTTTTTCACTGTATAACTTATCCGTTATGTTTCCTTTCCATGGTTTTTTTTATCAGAGCTAATTTTGTGGCTGTCGCTACATCGTTGCTAACCGGAAGTATCTCAATACACCTAATCTACATTTGATAACCAGGAATACAAATATTTTATATATTATGTTCGTAATTATTTTTCTATCCGGATGAAACATGTTCCCGCTGTGTTAACTTTAATTAATTACATAATTATACAAGATATGACTTTTGTTTACACAATTTATTTTTAAATTGAACAGAAATCGCTTTGCGCAGTCTCAAAACTTTGGCGACATTTCATTGGTCGACCTCTCCTGTCAGGAGCTGATGCGTTCAATGAACATCGTGTCTTCAAGCCATCGTAGAAGGAGAGAATGGGATACGGAGAGGGCTTGAATTATTCGAGTTGATGTGAACCGGAAGTGACCAAAAAAAATCAATGAAAATGTCTTGATTACAAATTTAAATCACGTGTATTGAAGAAAGTACTTGCTAGAATGAAACGAAATTTACTCTAACAACATAAAAATGTTTCAGCTTTCAGGAAAACATCTTTTTATTAAAATCCATGCACAACTTTTCCAGGAGTTAGCTGCATATCAAACATCCCGCTAAAGATTTTAAAATGCAAAATCGATTGTGTACGAGTTGCATATCCTTCTCATTATAAGTCCTTGATCCCAGTATGGACATTTACTATTTCCCCATTCCAAGTTGTACTGAGCACTAAGGCAAACAGAAATTTTCTGATGTGAATTTCTTAAAAACTGATTTTTTTCTGAGAAAATCAAAGTTGTCAACATTTGATGAAACAGTAGGGACATGTTTTGAATCATTTCTATACAGGTTTGCCATCCGGAAATAAAATACTTATGTCAGTAACAGGCAACTGATTCGATGGTTCCCAAGTAAAATTATTGATAGTATGACAGAAAAATTTTCATATCAGATGATATCTATGATTCATTGATCAATAAAAAATCACTAAAAGTTAAATTCATCTTTCTGTGTGAATAAAATGCTTAATTTGAAGTTCTGGAGATTTTTGTTTGTCCACATCCAAGAAAGATAACTCTTACCAAGTGACAAATTAGGGAGTGCAGACCATGAACCTGGATATCATCCTATTTTCATACAGGAGCACAAATTACATTACAATCCCCATACAAGAGCATAAATTACATTACAATTCTCATACAGGAGCACAAATTATCCTACAATTCTAAGTTTGAAAAGGTGCAGTTAAATTCTTTGTTGTCGCATTCATAATCATATACTAAGCTGGGTTCAGTAGAAAAATTGCATATACATGTAATCTCAATTCAAAGATGTTTTTAATGAATCATGCATGTTTTCATAACATTAAAGATGGCGACATTCCAGACCAAATAAAGAGAACTTGTGTATCTGGATCTATCTAATACATGTGGTAATTTTATTACCACTGAATGCACTTCAGAAATGTTTTGGTTACTTTGCATACATACCTTTTTTACACATACAATTCAAACAGACAGATCCTTTTGAATGAGCAGTATATGGCTTAAAAAGTACAGGGTTATATCAGATATTGTAACATCATACTACTATACCCTTACCTTTTAATATCTCCATGAATTAATGGTGTATCTGTCAATGTATGTAAAAACTGTAAACCACAGGCTGCTCCTCTCAATATTCCAAGTCTCTGTTTCCATGTCAGGGGAGGTGTTTTATTCTAAAACCAAATAATAATTAAGATATTCGGAAAAATATCTATCTAGGGAATATACATGTATACTATAAGAGTCATGTCAAGCAGGAAGTTGATATCAGAGAGCAATTCAAATACCTTACAATGCACAACTCATTACTCATTACCAAAAAAGCAGCAAACCAAATTTTAAATGAATTCCTTCAAAGAGAGCAGAGAATTTTGTTACGAAAAAATATCAGATGGAATGTTGAACGGACAAGGGTATTCCAATATATCAACCACTCGTTCAGTGGGGGTATAAAAAATAAACAACAGCTGTCCTCAACCCAAGAAAATACCCCAAGAGCAAAGTTGACAATAGAAAAGTTAATTAGTGCATAGGTAAATAAAGGAAATGAAGTAAATAAAATGAGGATACAGAATTCATTTGGACACAATAAAAAATTTGATGGATGCACAAATAAATAATCCCCTCCCAGAGGTTTGTTTCACAATATTTACATTTAAACTATTTCTTTGAAAAACTGTCCAAATAAAAAAAAATCATTACAGAAGGATTTAATGAAGAGTCAAATTCAAATTTTCTCCCCTTCATGGTCTCCGAAAATAATAATTAATAAATAGATTATTGCAAGCGGGCTCTATGCGAATTAGAACTTGGGCAGACCTTATATTTGTCAATATTTTATACCGAGCGATAGCGAGGTATAAAATGAAGA
This sequence comes from Modiolus philippinarum, assembly GCA_002080025.1. Taxonomy (NCBI): domain Eukaryota; kingdom Metazoa; phylum Mollusca; class Bivalvia; order Mytilida; family Modiolidae; genus Modiolus; species Modiolus philippinarum. Next base: position 133,093 of record MJUU01012399.1, on the reverse strand, counting down.
CAAATATAAGGTCTGACCATGTTCTAATTCGCATAGAGCCCAATTGCAATAATCTATTTCGATTCTAATAAATTTAACAAGAGTTTTTAACATTTGAAGCGGCTCTTAGAGGACAATATTGGGTTTTGCACTAGAATTGAAATATGTCGGAAAACTGTATACAAACACACATAAATGAACATAGAGAAATCTATATTCGTTGTTTTATTAATACAAGTGGCTAATAAGCTTATGAATTAATACAAATAATCTGTTATAAATCATATAAAATACGGATATTTTAAAATCGAAGCGGGTATAAATGTGAGCTGGTTGTATTTCTGATTTATATGACTGCTTAGTTATGTTATTTTTGAAGCCAAAAAAGAAAAGAAAAGGAATAAAACTCATATTTTTAATTTTAGTAACGTTAGAAATTAAAAATTTTATATTCCAATCGTAGAACATGATATGCAACATAGATAAGATTTCATAACAACAATACATTCGTTGCTATGTTATGGTTATGTCAATTTCAGTTCCGAGTCTTAAATTTAGTAACTGTTGTAAATTTCTATTATTGTCATTATTTGATGTGGATTTTTGCGTGATTCATTATTTAAAACTTTATTTACACAAAATAAAATGAATATTGAGTGAATAAAATGTGAAATTGTACATTACGAATGTCCTTTTGTAAAAGATATACGCATGTGCTAAAAAATATTGTTGTAATTAGAACATAGCTTTGTTTCCAAAGCGAAAGAAGGGAGTCATATAAGAATATTCCTTTGTTCACATCTCCATATAGTTTCCTTCCTTGCAGTGGTTTTAAAGGAGTTGTGATTGTGAGGTAATCCTTGCAGAAGGAATCAATGAAAAGTCAAAGTCAAATTATCTCCCCTTTCTGGTTTCAGACAATGGTTTTACCCCTTCTACAAATCTCCATATAATTTCCTCTCTTTGTGTATAGTTTAATCATAGCCTTCAAGTGATTTAAGAGCAATCTAGGAAAAAGGACTCAAAAAAAGTCACATTATCTCCACTTCCTGGTTTTGAACAATAATTATATTCTTTCATGCACATCTCCATATGTGTCCTTTCTTTGTGTAAAGTTTCATCAAATCTTTCACATAGTTTAAAAGGGGTTATTTCCCCTTTCTGATTTTGGATAAATATTTATATGATGTCTGTTTCTAAATACAAATAACATAGTTACCTACCTTACATGATATCCTGTCTTCTAAAGAACCATTTGCCATGAGTTGATAGACAAGGCAAACATCTGGATGGTCGATCATATACCCATATAACAGGACTATATTGTCATGTCTGTATCTAAACAACAAATAATAGGTATTAGAAATATTACTACATTGATTATATCACTAGCATATTCAAATTTTGATGAGACTTAACAAGCATCTCTTCTCTTCATATTGAAACCACTTCTCCATCCATTATAAATGCTTATTTACTGATTTTTTATTATTTTCTAATATCCTATCATAAGCAAAAATCAATTTTCTCTCATAAAAATGTGATTAAATTAACTTTCTTTTTAGTTGGTCAAATATATTTGATTGACTCTAAATTTGGATGAAAAGGGGTATTAATAAAGGGCTACGCCGAGCGCAGCATGATACAACCACAGCATGTCGATCACTTAAATTTCAACAAAAGTAGTTCAAAGTGAATGTGGACACAGTAAAGAGCTTGACACAATAATAAGATAGACACAAAAAGAAGCTTGACACAGTTATTAGCTGGAAACAAACTACGGAAAAAATCAACCCTTTTGATCACTTATTGATAAAAAAAACTGTAAGAGCTATGCAAAATATGTTACTATCAACTAACACTTTACATCCATAGAAATAAAAAAAAAAAATCCATCGAAATCTGATGAAAAATAAAGATTTGACATATTTAGAAAATTGCAATTTTGGCCCCTTTGACCCTTTGTAGCTCGGAAAAGGTAAAAGCTACGCCAAATCCTTTGGCATACTACTGAAAGCTTAGATCAAGAGGAATCCAAAGAAAAAAATCCCATCAAAATCTGATGAAAAATAAAGATTTGACATATTTAGAAAAATTGCAATTTTTGCCCCTTTGACCCCTTGTAGCTCGGAAACCGTGTATGCTGCGCAAAATCCGTTGACATATCTCTGAAAGCTTAGATCAAGAGGAATCCAAAGAAAAAAATCCCATGGAAATCCAATGAAAAATAAAGACTTGGCATATTTAGAAAAATTGCAATTTTGGCCCCTTTGACCCCTAGTAGCTCAGAAACGGTAAGAGCTAAACCAAACCCATTGACATACTACTGAAAACTTAGATCAAGCGGAATACAAAGAAAAAAATCCCATCGAAATCCGATGAAAAATAAAGATTTGACATATTTAGAAAAATTGCAATTTTGGCCCCTTTGACCCCTTGTAGCTCGGAAACTGTAAGAGCTACGCCAAATCCATTGACATGTTTCTGAAAGCTTAGATCAAGGGGAATCCAAAGAAAAAAATCCCATTGAAATCCGATGAAAAATAGAAATTCCACATTTTATCTGCAAATTCGCAATTTTGGCCCCTTCGGCCCCTCATAGCTGGGAAAGGAAACAAGTTACCAAAAACGTAATAGCTGAGTGCCATATTAATTTTTCACAAGGAATCCATTGAAAAAAACTGCATCACAATCGGACTTAAAATAAAAAAAATAATTTTTTTGAGATTAGCCCCTGTTGGGCCCCATTTATCTTGTGAGCGGTACATGCTACGTGAAATCCGTTGGCATACTGCAGATTGGAAATTTCCTCAGGAGCACACTGAAACAAAACCCATCAAAATCCAATAAATAATAAAGATTCTACAGTCAAATATGTGAAAACACCCAATTTAACCCTTTTTTGGCCCCTAATTCTGAAATGGGTGGGGCCAAAAACTAAAAGAAAAAAACGTTTCTCAAGAATGTTCCAAGAAACATCATACTAAGATTTGAAAACAATCCGTCCACTAGAACCAAAGTTATGCTGTCCACAGACACGAAAATACCTAATTTAACCCCTTTTTGGCCCCTTTTTTGCCTCTTTTTCAAAAACGGGTTGGGCAGGGAACATGAAATTAAAACCCGGGCTTAAGCTTGTGCCAACAAACATCATGCTAAATTCGGTAACAATCCGTTCACTAGAACCAAAGTTATGCTGTCCACAGACGCCGACGCCAACGCCAACGCCGACGCCAGTGCCATACCATAATACGACCGCAAAATTTTTGCGGTCGTATAAAAAGATGATACACATCTATGATATGTAAGATTAGATTACCTGCTTAATGTGGCTAATTCTCTTTTTATGTGTTCCTCTGAAGTATTCTTAATGTCCCCTCTTGATATCTCTTCTCTCTGTAATAGAAGATGCAGTTTGTAAGTTGTTTTTACCATAATTTTACAAAAAGTTCCTTCCAAATAAGCCAGAATGTATTCACTTCATAAATTTGCTTTAAATTGTTTTTTTTTGTCTTTTGATAAAACTGGTTATAAAACAAATTTTTCATTCCATATATATGACTTCTTATACAAGTGATGACCCTAAAAGATGTCCCGCCTGTCCCTGCTGGACTCTAAATTAATGTGAAATCTAAGTGAACTAATCAGAAAAGTGAACATGCTCACTAAACTGTGAAATTGAGGTCAAGGACAAAAGTTACCTGCCAGACTGACATGTACTATCCAAGACCAACCTACATACCAAATATTATCAGCCTACCACTTCTAGTTATTGAGAAATGGACTTAAGCAGAAAAACTTAACGTGGCCACTAGACCGTGAAATTGGGGTCAAGGTCACAAGACAAATGTCAGACTGGCATATACCCAAATAAATCTTGCTATAGGACAAATATTGTGAGTCTAGGGGCTACGGTCGCTGAGAAATAGACTTGAATGTAAAAATTTAACAAAGTCCCTGAACCATGTAATTGAGGTCAAAGAAACATGATAGGTGTCAGACTGGCGTGTACCCATATAAATCTCCCTACAAATAAAACATGACGGGTCTAGGTGTAACAGTTACTGAGAAAAGGACTTGAATGTGAAACTATGTCGCAGATTTTCTAAGTTCACTGAACCATGCAATTGAGGTCAAGGCAACACGACAGGTGTTAGACTGCCGTGTACCCATATAGATCTCACTATAGACCAAATATGACAAGTCTAGGTATTATAGTTCCTGAGAAAAGGACTTGAATGTGAAACTATGTCGCAATGTTTATGTGCTTATTGAACCATGAAAACAAGGTCAAGGTCATCCAAAATATATGCTGCAGGAAAGGTCATCACTTGGTGGTGCTGTGGACCAAAGATGATGTTTGTATGTATTACCCTTGAAAAGTTATGAAGGTTTAAGAAAAAAGTTTACGCCGCCGCCGCCGCCGCCGTCGCCGCCAGATTGCTATACCTATGTCTCGCTTTCAGCGACTTTCGTCGCAGGCGAGACAATAACTAAGCAGTTTGTCTTCCAGATGAGACATATGCACCAGGGTATTTTGAATTTCATTAAACTGGATATTGATATACAGATGATTCAAAACTGTCTTAAATGTAATACACACTCCATACTGAGCTCTGCCTTATTTATCAGTAAACTGGTCTTTGTGGTTTGTGGAAAATTATGAAAGAATTTATATAGTAATGTCACTGGCAGAGTTTTCCATGCCACAAAAAGACTATATGAATCTAACACCGGTGAAAGTGCAACATCCAGAAATCGCAGACACCCTAGGGTAAGATTTCAATATTTCTCTGATGAGGCTTGCCGAGTCAGAGAACCATTGAAATCTTACCCGAGGGTGTCTGAGATTTCTATATCTTGCATTGTCAACGGTGTTTGATTAATTTTCTCACTTTTGTTCATAAAAACGTCTTTCGGCATCTACCATTACTTAAGCAACTCACTATGACGTCATAGTATGCACAACGTTGTCTCACATGGGGTGGTGTGAGACAGAAAAATCTCACATCGCTAAAAATAGGAACTGACCTGTCTCAAAAGTGAGAAAGGAATATCTATACCTCACCTTTGTGAAACTCAAGCGATATATATCACTTTTAGAACTTCTACTCTCATGATCATTGTTAAAGCTTAATCCCAAAGTTTGTCTCTCAATACTAACAAGATTTACTTCCACAGTTTTTCACACTTGATATTTTAACATACAACTTTTGACTGAATCAGAAATTCTACCCAATAAATTCTTTACTTACCGAAAATAATTTTTTTACAGCACATTTTGTGTTTTTCAGAATTGCCCTAAAAACTTTTCCATAGGCACCTTGTCCTATCAAAAACTCATCACTAAAGCCATTAGTTGCCTGAGCTATTTCTTTGTACGTAAATGAGTGAACTCCGTTTAAAGCTGAGGTAAGATCAATGTCGTCCTTTGGTCTACTACATGCTGCATTTGTATTTTGTCGTTGTTTTGGAATGCCAGCCATATTGTCTATACTTTTTCCTGCTCCCGTTATTCCTATTTCGTGCATTAGTGTTCTGTCTTCTATTTCTGTCTCCTTGCTTAACTGTTTCTTCATCTAAAATAATGACCAGTAACAGATTTAATACAGAATATGATGATATAATGCACAAATTTTGAAATCATTTAAAATGGTAGACCTTCTATTGCTTTATCCATTATTATGCACTAAAAATGTTGCCCTATCAACTAACTCACTGTTTTCTTTTTGTAGCTACAGTATTGTGTTGTACATTTATGAATAAATGTAATGCTGTGTTCACATGGAGGTTTAATACGAATTGAATTCAAATTCAATTTGAATTATAAACACTATTCCTGTCCACATCTCATTTTCTCAATTCAAATTGGAATTCACTTTGTCAATATCCAATTCACATTAACGTCAATTGATGTTCGTACACAATGTATATTTGAATGCAAAGTTACTTTGTGAAAGCGTTAGGACATGAATCGTTTTTCAATGCTAATTAAGCCAATTTGAATTCTGCTATTCATCTCGAATAAGGTGTGAATGCAGCATAAAACTGGAAAATGCTCACTTATATCATACGTCTGGCTCACAGTTGAATTCCAGAAAAAAAATATTATGCAATTTTCAAATAGCTGGTGCACAATGGCAATATTCTGTGGAACTGCACAAGTGGTTTAGGAGTTGTCGCCACAATGTAGGTACCCTCATGCAGACTGACAAACAAATGGACAGATGGACGAACGGCCAGACAGACAGATGGACACTATGGTCACTATATACCGCCCACTAAAGCCGGGGTATAATAAACTTAAGCTCAATTTTATAAATATGCTGACGTTAATATAGGATACACCTTTGTAACAAAGTCTTGTGAACCTGTGTTGTGTACCTTTTCATAGCCAAGAGTTAAACTATTGAATGATGGCAGCAAAGACGGTCTTCAGTTCACATAAGGTCATATAAATGTTGACATGAGGAAATCCATAGATTGTCATTCTACTTACTGAAGGTTTGGTAGATATAAGTCCACCATCCAAATGTTTACTACCCATTTCTCTTTTCTCTTTAAATGTATCACTTCTGTTTAAATTTAAATTTACACTGACATCTTCAACTTTTGGTGGAGAAGTCTTTCTGCTTGACCCTTTGGCTGGTGGCTTACAGCTGTCTACAAATACAAATTGGGGCATTAATTGGGAAATCTAACAATAGTTTTGATATTTTGTTTTGGTTTCATGTCATATGATTTAAAATCTGTCAAATTTGGAAAAAATATGAATTCACTTCCTTGTCTGACAATATATCTATTTTTTATACAAACATATTTGAAGTAGCCAAGTCAACACTTCATCTCCAGAGATCAAACACTTTTAGATAACTTCCATGGAAATATCAACTGTAGTGCAAAGCAATAATTCTTTGAAGTCATAGGTCAAAATGCACTTAATTTAACAGGTATACTAGTACTAAGTTCACACTGTTACATACAATATATAAGTATATTGCATAAACAATGAGAGTATAAGGAGTAAATGTGCAAAGTCTCTACAAATACATGGTAAAACCAAGCAACTGAACAAAGCTTATGTTGTTGTTCTTCATCTTGAAGTCACAATAAATTTTATCTAGGTAATTAATTGATGTCCTTGGCCGATGTCAAGACAAAAACATGATTTCTGAAAATAAGTACATCAAGTAAATTTCGTGATAATTTCTTGTCTTATAACATTACCAAAATAAAATCATTGGTGACAAAGTTTGTTTACAATGGTAGAGGTATTAATAAAATAGACAAATTGCAATATTTCTGATATGAAAATGTAAAATATCTATTAAATTTTCATCCCAATTATCAAAGTACAGTATTCCTCATGCTAAGCATAATATAATTGATGACATCCTGTTTTTCTCAGTTTATGAAATGTCAAATTATAAAAATTATTTAATTCATGGTGTAATAAAATTTGTATCTTTTGAAATTGTATATGTACATCTTTTTCCATTTTCTTTTTGATTTATTGGTGATGCATACTGTCCAAATGTCATTGTGTGAATTAATCTTCCTTCTAAACATGCAAAATAGTGGGCCATCTACTTCATCAAGAAACATGACATCTTTAAATTGTGCATAGTAATGGCTGGATATTTCAGTGTAAAGAAATCATCTCAAAAATAAAAAGTGAAACATTGGTGGGTTATTTCCTTGTACCTAGTTAGTTATACACGGTCAAAGTGCAGATAACTTCAATTTCAGTATCAAAAGAGGTGATTGATGTGCTAAATAGACAATGATGAGATGGAATCCATCTCTTTAAGCCTGCTGCAAGAATGTGACCTAGAGAGTAAAGGTCGAAGGTCAAGGGTCACCAACCATGGTATGTGACATGTCACCTTGAAGTCATCTATCCACATGCCAATTATCAAAAGCCTACCTCAAATGACAAAAAAGTTCTAGTTTGGACACAACTTTTCATTGAAAAAGTAAGAATGTGCCCCTGAAGCAAAAGGTCAAGGGTCACCAACCATGGTATGTCCAATGTCGCCTTGAGGTGATCTATCCACATGCCAAATATTAAAAGCCTATCTCAAAAGAGAGAAAATTTATAGTCCAGACACAATTTTATCATTATAAAAGCATGAATGTGACCCTGAGATCAAAGGTCAAGGGTCACCAACCATAGTATGTACGTGAACTATCCACATATCCAATATCAAAAGCCTATCTCAAAACAGAGAAAAGTTATAGCCTGGACATGATTGTTTTGGACAGATGGACAGATTGATTACTAAAGGACATCTGACTCTTTTTGTGGCAGACCCTAATTAAAATCATCTCTCCTTTGAGCATATATATTCACTTAATACAGGGAGATAACTGAAAAATGTTTCTCATTTAAACTATATCTTTTACACTTACTACTGTCAAAGTTATCTAAAGCTGCCTGTATCTGTGATGGGGTTCTATCATCATTACTGTTGTTTTTCTTTGCAGAATAATAGCTGTTGGAATCCTCTGATTCACTAGTAACTACAAAAAAATTCAGAATATAATTATACAAATCTGACAAAGCAAAATCCTTTGAACCTCCCAGGGTCTCTGGTCTAATTATAAAAGAATAATAGGATCTTGTATAAGGTCGGGATATCATGCAACTGAAGAAATTTCATCTTTTCTCGATTTCAGCGTGCAAAATGAGAGGAGAAGTCGTATAATTCCTTACAGGTGTGTGGAAGATATCCTGATCTTTAATTCTGATCGAATGCAAGTTCCTATTTCTTCCGTAAAATACAAATAGAACCACCTGCAAACCTATACCGTGTGAACAATGTTGTCACCATTTGAGTGTACTTTACATTGTGACGTCAGGTGTTTCATGACATTTAGTCATGGTAACGATTGTTTTATCACAAAAATGAACAATTATGGATGGCCATTTACTCATGTAAGATGAGATCGCGTGAATCAATCTTACACCGTTACACGGGTCATCTCACACTGCAAACCACAATTTACGGAAGAATATCAAAAATTAATTTACCAAAACTTCAGTTTGATGTAATCTTTTCAACACAAATTAGAAATTTCGTTCTTGTTTTGCATATGTAGTTTCCCAATATGTAAAAAGAGTGAATGCAATACATTTCATATAAAGTGTGGTGGTGTGTATCTATGGGACGTCCTAAATTTCCAATTGTGGTACTCTATGAAGCTACAAAAACGAATTATTTAATTGCTATACTGGAATGAGGTGTTTGAATTGCCCTTGATTTGATTTTGAACGGCATATTATGTTTTCAAATTCATCCACATATATCAATATGTCACTGATAAAACATGCTCATGTTATAATGCATTTTCATCAAGATATGAAATGCAACATTTCTTAGCAATCTGCCAATATATAAGCTTTAATTCAAGGAAAACAACCACAAATGTCATCATTCAAATTTAACTACTTTTTCTATTTTTCTGGAAAAAAGGAGGTAATAACCAACTGATGATACTACAAATTACAATGACAAGTGATTGAGTTTATATGTTGTTCTTTGCACCACCTAGGCAGCAATATGGGCAAAGGGCTTCATTTTGATTGTTATTAAAAGTTACATGGCTAAATATTTTACCAGTTCTAATATAAATGTGCAGATTTATTACTGATTCTCAAAATCAACATGAAGACCATTCATATAGTGTCCAATAAGTAGGACATGTAATTTACAATTCAGTTGACATTACTTTCCCACTAATGATTTCATCTTATGTTACAGAAAAACGTATCACATCACTTTACAATTATTTACAGTACTAGTAAATAAAACCTTACAATTATTCCTGTCTCAACAGAAATTCCTTATCCTCTAAAAGTAAGTCAGTGATTAAAAAAATACAGTGGGTCTCGATGAGGTATTAGCAAATAGCAGGATAGCCATTTTTAAGTCGGAGGTAAAACAGGATCATAGCAAAAAAAGGGAAAGGATGTCAGGCATGACAAGGGAAAAGCTAAAACTTTTGCCTGTGAAATGGGGAGGTGGAGAAAAATTGACAGAATTTCAGGAAAGGATCATCCCAATGAAAGATATTTGTTATGAAAATGAAATGAAAAGTAAATATACAGGAGACAATAACTGAATCTTGTTTAGGGCAAAAATAATTTAAAATTCTAGTATGATTTATAATTGCAAAAACAAATAAAGCTATTGAAGACGCATAAAAAGTCGTTGTCTAATGTTGCAAAAACGGACAGGTGTAATAAAAAAAGATGATAAATTAACAATGAAATACATTTGTAAATGGATAAACATAGGTAATCAACGATTACAAAGTTCGCCTCGTTGTGGCACTTTGTCGCAGCAACCAAATTTTGCTTGGATGCCGACATACTATCAAAATTGCATGCATTAGCAAGGTTACCTGAACCAACAATGTACAGTTACTGAGCCATGAACTTGGATGTTTACATGTAGGTTTAAGTGACCTAATTTTGTCTAGATGCTGAGCTACCATCACAGATGCATGCACATGCACATGCAAGATGATCCTACCATGTACAGTACATGTGATGAACTTGAATGTAAGTCACTCAAGCAGAAAATGGAGGTCAAAGTGACCTCATTTTGCCTGGATGCTGACCTACCATCAGAGATACATGCACACGCAAGGTTAGATGATCCTACCATGTACAGTGACTGAGATATCAACTCGGACGTAAACTTGAATGTAAATCACTCAAGCGAAAAATATAGGTCAAAGTGACCTAATTTTGCCTGGATGCTGACCTACTATCAGAGATGCATGCACATGCAAGGTTAGATGATCCTACCATGTACAGTGACTGAGAT
>MJUU01012399.1:72750-88458 GCA_002080025.1 Modiolus philippinarum | reverse complement strand
TTCCTTACAGTACTGAAGATCTTTTTCAATAATCAGAGTGCAAAAGACTGATTCTAATTTTGGTAAATTTTCTGAAACTCTCAAAGACCAATTACTTTTTGGAATTTTACCTAGCAACCATATCTTTTTTGATGCCTTACAGTTTGAGTGATCATTTTCCATTGTCAGATTGCAAAAATTTTTGATTCTAAGTTTGGTAAATTTCCTGAAACTCTCAAAGACTCATTATGTTTTGGAATTCTACCTAGCAACCATATCTCTTTCAATTCCTTACAGTAAAAATGATGATTTTCAACAGCCAGGTTGCAAAAATCTTTGATTCTAATTTTGGTAAAGTTCCTAAACTCTCAAAGACCCATTATTTTTTTGGAATTCTACTTAGCAACCATATCTTTTTGGTGTTTTACAGTTACGATGATTAATTTAGTTTCAAAAACACTTGTCTTTTTTTACAAGGGGAGGGGGTCCAAAAAGGGGTAGCGGGGGATTGCAATCTTTGATTGGCTGTTTTTCATTATTCCTTGTGAGTAGAAATCAGAATAATCCAGAAGATATACACCAGGAAATAATTTACACTTGCATTATCATTGATTTGAATTTAACTGTTTAGGGGAGAACTAAAGATTGTAAGCTTGTTAATGAAACTTCTCTTCTTGATTATTTGTCGAATGTACATTTACTGCATTTCTGCTTCTATTCCAATCTTCTATAAATAAAGGAAGCATTATATTTTATACGACTTCAAAAAAGTTTGAGGTCGTATAAATTGGTATGGTAATGGCATTGTCATCGGTGTTGTCGGTGTCTGTAGATACTTCGTTTCCATGCAGTAACTTAAGTTCTAGTCAATGGATCTTTATGAAATTTTAAGACAATGTTTCTTGGCAAAAAAGAAAGGCTGGGGTCAGTTTTGGGTATTCTGGCCCCACCCCTTTTTAAGAAAGGGGCTAAAAAGGGTTAAATTGGGCTTTTTCATATGTTTGACTGTAGAACATGTAGAATGTTTATTATTCATGGATTTTGATGGGGTTTCATTCAGTGTACTCCTTGGGAAATATCCAATCTGANGTATTCCTCCAAGACAACACCGAGTATTTTTCGGTGAATTTCGGTGTTTTTCAGTGTCCCACCAGGAAAATACTCGGTGTTGAGAGAAAGAGAATCAGTTCGCGTTGAGCTAACTGTACATGTAGATTCCTCTCGTTGTAGGCTTTCAGTAGTCACCCCTATTAAGCTGGGTAACGTTTAGGTAAAGGTAATGTTTAAATATCAAAAACGGTGCCTAAACAATATCCTGAACCGGGACAAAATGTTATCCAGTGTTACTTAAAATAAGACATTTGTTTACATTTTTCTCAACCGGGCTAAACATTATCCAACCGGACTAAACCAATTATACACTAACTCTTATAACCTAAACTGTTCGCTGAGAACTCAGCTTAATAGGGGTGGTAGTATGTCAACAGATTTAGCATAGCTCTTGCTGTTTCTGAGCTACAAGGGGTCAAAGGGACCAAAATTGCATATTAGATACTGTGGAAGTACTATTGTTCATGGAGTACCAATTTTCGTGGATTTCATGGTTGACTTAAACCACGAAATTTGATACCCAACGAAATACAAATCTCCCGTCGATTTGCACTGTGGAAAGTCTCAAGCCACGAATTTAAGAACCCATGAACTAATGAGTTGTCTGCAATCCACGAAAATTGGCATCCACAAATAAAAGTACTTTCACAGTATATGTGAAATATTTATTTTTCATCAGATTTTGATGGTTTTTTTTCTTTGGATTCCTCTCATTGTAAGCTTTCAACAGTATGTCAACAGATTTGGTGTAGCTCTTACCATTTACAATCTATAAAGGTTCAAAGGGACCAAAATTGCAATTATTAGAAATATGTGAAATCTTTATTTTTCATCAGATTTTAATAGGATTTCTTTTCTTTGGATTATTGACATTGTAAGCTTTCAGTAGTATGACAATAGATTTTGTGTAGCTCTTACGGTTTCCAAGCTAAAAAGGGGCAATGTTTCAAAATATTTGAAATCTTTATTTTTCATTGGATTTCATTCCAGGGCTTTTTACAAAAATTTAATTGATTTATCTTGAAGTAAGTTTTTAGTTGGTGCTCAACAGATTTTGCTTAACTCTTAAGATATCCTATTAATAAGGATTAAAAGGGCTAATTTTTATTTTCACTAGTTTGTGTCCAGTTAATTATTTAAATCTGTCAAGGTCCTTATTGTGTCCAGCAAATTGCTGTGTCTACATTCATTTTAGTTTACACTCGTTCAAATTTCAGTGGTCGACTTTTTGCGGTCGTATCATGCTGCACTCAGTGTAGCCCTTTATTCAAATATCTATTGCCCAACTGATTCAGTCAAATGAGTGGTGTTCTGGAATTTTGAGTGACCTTTCGTGCATATGACAGTTCCAATATGTTTGTTAATGTCGTTAAGACCACTGTGTTCAATGCTGCAGTAAGTACAATGTGTTTTGCATCAACCTATAGCTAGTCACCCGCATAACCATCCACGGAACTTTTCTCTTCTAAGTGTGCTGCTGAATAGAACTATGCATGGTTATAAAAAGGAATTCTGAAGCAGTCAATATCAAAAACATCTCTTTTGTTTTGAATTCAAAAAGGGATTACCTTTACCATTATAATAACTTTTCTACTCAATTCATAAAGTGTTCACAAATTCACAATAAACAGTCCCAGTTTAAAGTTCTTCAAATTATTGATTTCATTAGTAAAAATCAGGTTCTTCAAAATAAACAAAGTGAACCAATGCCTGCTATGTCTCTGATCGGAAGATTCCTGAGAAGTGGATACCTTAATGGTATGTAGGGTTGTTAATTAAGAACATAATAATGTATAGATCGAGTAACAACAACACTGCCACAGGAATGGAGGTTAATTTTATTGTTCATCGACATGTTTCGACGCTCATGGCGCCGTCATCAGGATACATAAATACAAAAAAGGTTTACTGAAGTACTAAATTCGGGAATGTAAATATAACGTTACAATGGATAAAGATTGTCAATAGTTACAATTCGGAAATAACTTAAACAAATTTCCCTATCAATGTATAGTGTTCATTCAATGTTCAAACAATGGTAATAAAAAAATAAAATAATAAATTTAACGTTCTAAATATTCATATTTCTTTAAAATGTTATATATTCTGTGCACTTTCACTTTAATTGTTCATCATGAAGGTGGTACTTTTCTATCCATATTCTAGTTGCTCGTTTTCCCATTCTAAACCAAATTCAGGAGTTGTATCAGGAACTTGTGGTTGGATATTTGATCTCAAAGTTTTAGGTATCATATCCACCTTCATGATGAACAATTATTGACACTGTTCCAGAAATTTTAATATAATTTCATCAACCTGTTGATACAACATTCCTTTTATTTGCGACATGTACCTTCCTTGAGTTGCCGACGCAGTTGGGAGCAGTACCTCTGCTGTCCGGCTCCAACAGGGGGAAGCCAACTGAAGTGGTAGGAACACAAGGAAGGATCCGTTTCCGATGATGTTGAGAAAAAACTGCCAATTTCGTTGAGACATTATTTGTGTACTTTATTGACTTCACTGTTTCTTAAACATAATCTCATAGTATATACCTTTCCAAGATGAACTTCCCGAAATACTTTGGAACCAGGAAGTGAATTGCACAGAATATATAACATTTTCAAGAAATATGAATATTTAGAAAATTAAATTTATTATTTAATTTTTATACCCCTGTGAATCGAAGATTCGAGGGGCATATAGTTTTTGGTCTGTCTGTCTGTTTGTCTGTTTGTTTGTCCACAAAAAACTTTAACATTGGGTATATCTTTTGAATGGTAAGTGATAGGGCTCTCATATTTTGCATGTGTATTCCTTGTGGAAAGACCTTTCAAACGATACCAAAATTTTGTCGTGACCTTGACATGTGATGGACTTTTTGAAAAAAATAATAAACTTTAACATTGGGTATATCTTTTGAATGGTAAGTGATACAGCTTTCATATTTTGCATGTGCATTCCTTGTGGCAAGATTTTTCAGTTGGTACTAGAATAGTTGACCTTGTGACCTTGATCTTGGCCTGTGAACAACTGCATAAAAACTTTAACATTGAGCATATCTTTTGAATGGTAAGTGATAGGGCTTTCATAGTTTGCATGTGTATTCCTTGTGGAGAGACCTTTCAGTTGGTACCAGAATATTTGACCTTGTGACCTTGACCTTGGCATGTGACTGTCCGGTAAAATTTCACCAGAAAAATGAAATTATATTTTGTTTTATTTTATATATATCGAAATTAAACTCATATATGATGAAATGTGCTTGATATCTATAAAAAAAATTTTGTAAAAAAGATTTTTTTAAATCATTCAGCATATTTTCCTCATTTATTCACTTTCGTTTTACAGGTATTTATATATGTATTATATATATCAATGATGAGGAATGTTACTAAAAATATCTATGATTTCATTTCTTCTCTTCTGTGTATTCCTCCACTTTTGGGGAACCAGTATTGACAATCCTTGGTGTAATCAAAGTACTGATAACACTGATAGACAGAACACAATGGGTTGATCATAAATGTTCCAAAAAGGGGGGAGGGGTGAAAATTGTTTCCTTAATAATGCTTGGATAATGATTGGAGGGGTTCATTTGGGTGACTTCTGTGTTTGCATCCAATTGCAATCATCATTTGATCTGATTAAACTTTTCAGTTGATAACAGAATTTATTTCTACAAATTATTTTGACAGAAGGACATTCATTGTTCAAAGTTGCTAAATGTTTCTTCTTTACTTCTACTCAGGGGCATAAGTGTTTCACAAAACAAATCTTGTTTATTACCATTGTTTGAAAATTGAATGAACACTATACATTGATAGGGAAATTTGTTTAAGTTATTTCTGGTTTGAACTATTGACAATCTTTATCCATTGCGACGTTATATTTACATTCCTGAATTTAGTACTTCAGTAAACCTTTTTTAGCTCACCTGGCCTGAAAGGCCATGTGAGCTATTGCCATCACTTGGCGTCCGTCGTCGTCCGTTGTCCGTTGTTAACTTTTTTCAAAAATCTTCTCCTCTGAAACCACTGAGCCAATTTTTACCAAACTTGGCCTGAATCATCACCAGGGTATGCAGTTTCAAAATTGTGTTCGATTAGTCCGAAGACCAAACAACATGGCCGCTGTTACTAAAAATAGAACATGGGGGTAAATTGCTGTTTTTTGCAAATAACTCGANGTTAAAATGATCAGCATGGCAAGATCTACCTGCCCTGCAATTTTGAAGAAAATCCGAAAACCCATGTTGGAGTTATTGCCCTTTTTCCGTAAAATTTTCAAAATTTTAATATTTTTAATTTTTTATTAGGAAAACTATAACAGATAGAAGTCAAGTTGAAATTGCAAAAATGTTCAGCATACCAAGATCTATCCCTCTGAAAATTTTGAAGCAAATCTTAATACTCATGTTGAAGTTATTGCCCTTTATTGTCAAATTTTTGCCTTTTTATACATTGTTCGTCTAAAGATCAACTCCTCTGACACCGCTGGGCCAATTGCATTCAAACTTGGTCACAATAGTCCTTGGGTGGACCATATTAAAATAAAAATAAAAATTGTGTCCGACATGTCCGCACCTAATCCAAGATGGCCGCCAGCGGGGACCATAGATTAACATTGGACCCTATGGGAAATACATTAAAAAATCAAGTCCTTTGAAACCGCTGGGCCAATTGCAACCAAACTTGGTCACAATAGTCCATGGGTGCACCACATTAAAAATTTGTTCGACATGTCCGCACCTAATCCAAGATGGCCGCTAGCGAGGACCATAGATTAACATTGGACCCTATGGGAAATGCATTAAAAAATAAACTTCTCTGAAACCACTTGGCCAATTGCAACCAAACTTGGTCACAATAGTCCTTGGGTGGACCCCATTCAAAATTGTGTCTGACATGTCCGCACCTAATCCAAGATGGTCGCCAGCGGGGACCATAGATTAACATTAAACTCTATGGGAAATGCATTAAAAAATCAAGTCCTCTGAAACCGCTGGGCCAATTTGAACCTAACTTGGTCACAATAGTCCTTGGGTGGGCCCCATTAAAAATTGTGTCCGACATGTCTGCACCTGATCCAAGATGGCCGCCAGCGGAGACCATGATTAACATTGGACCCTATGGGAAAAAAAAATCAACTCCTCTGAAACCACTTGTTTATTTTTTATTTCAAAAAGTGTAACTGTAAATTGCAAAAATGTTCAGCATATCAAGATCTACCTACCCTGAAATTTTGAAGAAAATCCATAAACCCTTGTAGGAGTTATTGCCCTTTTTTCACTGAATTTTTTNTGACTGCCATTTACAAAATGACGTCTCGACTTCAAAACTGGTGTCGAAAGTGGTCCTTAGCAAGACCGTTTTTATCAAAAAATCCTTACAAAGAAATATAATAAAACATGATCAGACTTTAAAAACAGTTCAAGATATTGGAGGTGTTCGACCTACGAAAGTTTGAGAAACTGAAGATCAACTGTATAACTTACATTGTTACCTTGATTGTGGCAACTGAAAACCAGGTGAGCGATACAGGCTCCTAGGAGCCTCTAGTTAGCTCACCTGGCTAATGCCACGGTGAGCTTTTGGCATCACTTTGCATCCGTCGTCCGTCCGTCATCCCTCGGTCCGACGTAAACTTTTCATTCAAAGATCTTCTCCTCTGAAACTACTAGGCAAATTGCAACTAAACTTGGCCACAATAGTCCTTGGGTGTTCCCCTACAAAAAAACTGTTTTTCAGGTCCATGCAATATCCAAGATGGCTGCCAGCGGGAAACATAGTTTTAACATTGGACCCTATGGGAAAACACATTCAAAGATCTTCTTCTCTGAAACTACAGAGCTAATTAGCACCAAACTTGGCCACAATAGTCCTTCGGTGGTCCCTTACAAAAAAGGTGTTTTTCAGGTCTGCACGATATCCAAGATGGCCGCCAGCGGGAAACATAGTTTTAACATTGGACCCTCTGGGAAATAACATTCAAAGATCTTCTTCTCTGAAATTACTGAGCCGATTGGCACAAAACTTGGCCTCAATAGTCCTTTGATGATCCCTTACAAAAAAGGTGTTTTTCAGGTCCGTGCGATATCCAAGATGGCCGCCAGCAGGAAACATAGTTTTAACATTGGACCCTATGGGAAAACACATTCAAAGATTTTCTTTTCTCAAACTACTGAGCCAATTGGCACCACACTTGACCACAATAGTCCTTTGGTGGTTCCTTAAAAAAGGTGTTTTTGAGGTCCGCGCAATATCCAAGATGGCCGCCAGCGGGAAACATAGTTTCAACATTGGACCCTATGAGAAAACTTATTCAAAGATCTTCTCTGAAACTATTCAGCCAATTGGCACCAAACTTGGCAACAATAGTCCTTTAGGGGTCCCTTACAAAAAGGTGTTTTTCAGGTCTGTGTGATATCCAAGATGGCCGCCAGCTGGAAACATAGTTTTAACATTGGACCCTATGGGAAAACACATTCAAAGATCTTCTTCTCTGAAACTACTAAGCCAATTAGCACCAAACTTGGCCACAATAGTCCTTTGGTGGTCCCTTACAAAAAAGGTATTTTTCAGGTCCGCGCGATATCCAAGATGGCTGACAGCGGGAAACATAGTTTTAACATTGGACCCTATGGGAAAACACATTCAAAGATCTTCTTCTCTTAGACTATTCAGCCAATTGGCACCAAACTTGGCCACAATAGTCCTTTGGTGGTCCCTTGCAAAAAAGGTGTTTTTCAGGTCCGCGCTATAACCAAGATGGCCCCCAGTGGGGAACATAGTTTTAACATTGCACCCTATGGGAAAACACATTCAAAGATCTTCTTCTCTGAAACTATTCAGCCAATTGGCACCAAACTTGACCACAATAGTCCTTTGGTGGTCCCTTACAAAAATGGTGTTTTTCAGGTCCGTGCTATATCCAAGATAGCCGCCAGCGGGAAACATATATTTAACATTGGACCCTATGGGAAAACACATTCAAAGATCTTCTTCTCTGAAACTATTAAGCCAATTGACACCAAACTTGGTCACAAAAGTCCTTGGATAGTTCCTTACTTAAAAGGTGTTTTTCAGGTTTGCACTTTATCCAAAATGGCCACCAGTGGGGAACATAGTTTTAACATTGGACCCTATGGGAAAAGAAATTCAAAGATCTTCTCCTCGGAAACTGCGTAGCCAATTGGTACCAAACTTGGCCACAATAGTCCTTGAGTGGTCCCTTACAAAAAAAGATGTTTTACAGGTTCACACTTTATCCAATGTGGCCGCCAGCGGGGGACATAGTTTTTAATATTGGACCCTATGGGAAAACACATTCAAAGATCTTCTTCTATGAAACTACTGAGCCAATGGAACTAAACTTGGTCAAAATAGTCTTTATTTGGACCCCTGAAAAGAAAAATGTTTTTTTTTTCAGGTTCCCACTTTATCCAAGATGGCTGCCAGCAGGGAACATAGTTTAACATTGGACCCCACGGGGAACACTAACAGCGGTCTTCTCCCCTCAAACTAATTGGGCATATTGGAACTATAATTTAATTATATACATGTACATGTTGTATATTGGCTCTTTAACATAAAATGTCTATTTTAATCAAGGACCAGGTGAGTGATACAGGCTCTTGAGAGCCTCTTGTTGTATTTATGTATCCTGATGACAGCGCCGCGAGCGTCGAAACATGTCGATGAACAATAAAATTAACCTGCATTCCCATGGCAGTGTTGTTGTTACTCGATCTACACATCATTAGGTTCTTCAAAAGCTAAAAATTCGTCACTTTCCTTACAAGGGAGAGCTAGCTCGCTTTTATGGTTGAAATGTTTTAATAAAAGGGATATTGAATATATTTGAACATAATGCTTATTGTTCAGTGATTGGATTCCAATTCTTAAGTTCAAAATGGCTGTCAACAAATGCATATATATGTAATTGAGAAGAAAAGTAGACTGGTTCCTCATCCTGTGATTGCCGGGGTAAAATATTTTGCAAATTCATTGTCATTCCTTTTGAACTTTCTGATACTTTGTTCAGGTTCACAACACTCCTTTGGATGCAGTATAATTCTTTATTGTCAACTAGTTTCGGCAAACTACAAACGTAGGTTGCCAGCATCAGGACATTTGTACATAAATTGTTTGCCCTAAAGTACAAATTAAGCTTTACAATATATAACGTCATAATGAACAATGCATTGGTTACGATGGTACAGATTATAGTTAACTAACAACGATACCTGGAAATTGTATAAAAAGATAAAAAGAATTAAAAAATAAAATAAAGTTTAAACTAGCATCTGCAGTAGATCTGCACAAGTAATAATTCTATATTTAGCCAAATATTCTTAGTTTGTCAGCACTGAAGTGACATAAGTTATTGAAATAGTATTCTGCAGAACTCCAATTTTTTTTTTTGGGGGGGGGGGGTAATGTTTATAACACAAATCATTATATTATGTGCTGAAACAGTGCCTCTTTTTGCGTGAACTGCCTTAGCGGTTCACGCCTTTTACATTGGACATTTATTAATTACAAGCATGGGCTATTCAGAATACTTCAGGAAGTCATAAAAACTTCGAATACCTCTATATTTTATATTGATGTTAATGCTCTGTGATTGAAGGGACCGTCTCAAAATTGCCATTTATTATAAGGAATGTCTCAAACTGGACATTTTACACTATTTGAGATTAATTACCATAGCTAGTCTTAATTGGTAATAAATTCTGACAAATTTAATGGTTCGACTGCAGTAAAATATTTCTCTTGTTCCATCAGTAAATAATTATCTATTTCATCGTGTTGTTTTTAATCAAGTCAGTTTATATGAGAATTATTTAGAAATAAAGCAGAAAAAGATTGGCATCACGAAAACTCGCAGCAACAATATTCAAAATAGGATAAATGCAACTTACATGTCTAAAATCTAAAAACACATCGTAATTTGTAACTTTTACTTTGTTCCTTCGGTATTCTACTCAGCCGTTGTTTGTTGTCATAGATACATTATAAATATATGGTATTATGATGAATAAAAGAGAAGAAAAAAATCAGTTGTGGAAATAAAATTTCTAATATTTTAGTATATTCTAGGGCTAGAATTAAGCAATAACAGAACATTATTGGAATGTGTAGGGGCGTCAATAATAGATTTGACAGCAAAATGCAGTTTACAGGTGACACGAAGCGGAGCCTGTAAACGGATATTTTTTTTAACGTCAAATCAAGACTGACGCCTCCTGGACATTTAAATAATGTACTGCTATTGCGATTCTAATACAATTTAACAATGTCGCGTCTTAAAAATAGTTGTAAGTGGACAAGTCACCAGATTAGACAGGAGCCTACTTTGTCTGAGGCATGTACATGGTGCAATTAAAGGTCAGTTTTGACCAATCAAATGATCTGTTACATTAATGTTTCATTAGAATTATAAATTTACTAAGTAAATATTCCCACAATCTTTTATACTGTTTGCGTAAATTAAAGAAAATTAAAAAAAAATTACTGGTGAGTAAAAAGCGAGTTCACATAGCAGAGTTTTTTTTCTGCCAAATTTGGGTCCGTTTATAGGACCTAGTCCCAATGAGAATTCTTTTAAAATCATGCAGAATTCCCCAAAATCTGAAGTCTACCCCCTAATTTTGATTCCCAAAAGGGTAATTTGCCGATAAAAATATTCCCAAAATGATCAAAAAAGGACCTATCCCAAATTGGTTTAAAAAAAACACTGCATAGCAGTGGATAATTTATCCTGCCTCATTCAAAATTCTTCTACCGTATGATACATAAGAAAAATAGAGATTATAAACGATTAGTAGGGGCCAACTCAACCTTGCTAGAGAGACGAACTTCGGCATATACTAGTATACAAAAAAACAAGAGGATATGGAGTAAATGTACAGGAGAGAAGATCACAATATACATGTATACAGGAAAAACCATTAAATAGTGGATACATTTCCAAATGAATACCGAAGCAATGGAATAGAATCATAGAATCTAATTAAAACGACATGGCAACACAAGGGTGACAAACAAGCCCTCTCGGCCATTGTAAGTGTTTTCTGTTATCCTTTCTTCATTAAGATCACGATGCAGGCTATAGAGGTAATGCTGAACGTTTTCAAGTCACCGATGCATGAAATTAAGGTCGTTGATTAACTTTACTTATATTTGAATCAAACAAGTAAATTTATGACTTGAGAAAGAACTCGGATATAAAACTACACATGAAACTTAGATCTAACTTACATATATTGAACGGGATGTATGGACTCTGCAAATTTCATTCCCACACGATCATAAAATGGTGAACAGTCATAAAAAGCCATATCTAAGATAATTTCTTTGAGGGAGTACAAGTGTCAGAAAATTTGTAATTAGAATGAAAATTCTGACCTTTTTTATGAAAGCTTTGCTAATAGAACAACCTTAGCAAAAAAATTTGAAAATTCATGTAAAAAGTTTTGAGATACAGGATGTTACAATTTTGGCGGGAAATAACTCTCTTTGGAGTTTTCCTTCATTTTCCATTCGCTGTTTATATCCCTTAAAATATATGAAAATATAATAAGAAGTTGATAAAATTTGGTACATTTACCAGTTTTTGCATTTTAAGCAACATATGACAAAGAAATTATGTCAGATCCATGTGCAAAATTATTTAACATTGTTTGAAAGGATAAAACCCGATGATATCGATTGCTTCTGAAAATCTGAAGTTCGAACTCCCTTAATTTATTTCATTCTTCCTTAGTAAGGGGACGACCATTCGATTTTCATGGGGTGGGCATGGGCAATTTTATAAGTAAATAATTGAATCTTGGTGCCAGTGAACATGGTGAAAATAAATATTCTACTGTTACTTGTCTTGAAAATAAATAATTTAATGTTGATTTGAAGAATAATTTTTTTTGTTGTTGCAAATGTAAATGAATAGTTTGATGTGACATTAGGTGAAAGTAAAAAAATTGTTCTAAATTTTTGTGAAAATAAATATTTTTTCTAGGCAAAATCTCCCAAACCTCCCTCTGAAAATAAAATGGGCGTCACTTACACCCATATTCTCCTGTGTCTCAATGTTATTTTATTTCTTCAAATTCTCAAAATAACAATACCCCATCTGGAATGCATTGAAATTTAGAAACATTTCTTCATTAAGTTATATATTCTAGGGTTCACGTATTGCCTTTCTTTTTAGCTCACCTGGCTATGCCAGGGTGAGCTTTTGCCATCACTTGGCATCCGTCGTCCGTCCGTGCGTCCGTCCGTCGTAAACTTTTTTTCAAAAATCTTCTCCTCTGAAACCACTGGGCCAATTTAATCCAAACTTGGCCTGGGTCATCACCAGGGTATGTAGTTTAAAAAATATGTTCGGTTAGTTCGAGGACCAAACAACATGGCTGCTGTTACTAAAAATAGAAAATAGGGGTAAATTGCTGTTTTTGGCAAATAACTCAAAAACCGTTGCAGATATCAAAAATCTGTCACAAGTAAAATTGTTCAGAATGATGAGATCTATCTGCCCTGCAATTTTGAAGAAAATCGGAAAACCCGTCTTAGAGTTACAGCCCTTTTTCCGTAAAATTTTCAAAATTTATGCATTTTTTATTTTTTATTTTAAAAACTGTAACAGATAGAGGTGAAGTGTAAATTGCAAAAATGTACAGGATATCAAGATCTACATACTCTGAAATTTTGAAGAAAATTCCAACTGCCTGTGTTGTAGTTATTGATTCTTTTTCACCAAAAAAAATTTTTTTTCAATGCCATATGGTTATGAGTTATTTCCCTTTAAATTCTGTGTTCAAATCTTCTTTGGTTTACTTTTCTCTTTTAAGTTTAAGAGAAATTTTCTGTTATCACTTTATTAAAAATAATTATTTGTTACAAAATCAAGAGCAAAAAAGTGTTTTTGTACAAACTTTTACATTTTTTTGCAAAAATACTTTCATAAACTATACCTATTTCACAAATTGATAATAATTGTATATAGTTGTATATTGTAACATGTAGTATAGCTTGATTGCCCACCATGCAAATGTCTCTCCCAGATAAATATTGAATGGAACTGACCTGCATGGCTATGCCATGGTGATCTTCTTGCCATCACTGTGTCAGTGGTCCGTCTGTCGAAAACTTTTCATTCAAACATCTTCTTCTCTTCACTGAAACAGCTTAGGCCAATTACAACCAAATTTGGGCACAATGGTCCTTAGGTGGCCCCTTTTGAAAAAAATGTGTGGCAAGTCTGTATCATATCCAAGATGGCCGCCAGCAGGGAACATGGTTTAACCTTGGACCCTATGGGAAAGCATTCAAAGATCTTCTCTGAAACCACTGCGCCAATCGGAACCAAACTTGGTCACAATAGTCCTTCAGTGGTCCCTTTAAAAAAAATTTTCTGGCAAGTCTGCACGTCATCCAAGATGGCCTCCAGCGGGGAACTTTGTCCAAAATTGGACAATATTGCAAAAATCTTCTCTGAAAATACTGGGCCAATTGGAACAAAACGTAGTCACAATGGTCCTTACATGGCCCCTTTTAAAAAATGTGTTCAGAAAGTCCACATCATATCCTAGATGGCCGCCAGGAGGGAACATGTTTTTAACATTGGACCCTATAGGGAAACATATTCAAAGATCTTCTCCTCTGAAAGTACATGGCCAATTGGAATCATACTTAGTCACAATGGTCCTTACTTGGTCCCCTTCATAAAATGTGTCTGGCATGTCCACATAGCATCCAAGATGGCAGTCAGCAGGGAACATTGTTTAACCTTGGACCCCATGGGAAATCATTTAAAGATCTCCTCTGAAAATGCTATGCCAATTGGAACCAAAGTGAGGCACAATGATCCTTACACTGACTTCTTCAAGAAAAGTGACAGTTGGTCTACGCCCCATCAAAAATAGCTGCCAATGGGGACCATATTTTAATTTGGGATCATATAACATCAGCAAACTTCAAAATGAGACCCTTAAACAGTCAATAAACAAATTTGAAAATGAGAACCTTAAACGTTGTGATACTTTTGACTTATTGTGTCAGCCATGACCCAGGTGAGCGATACAGGCTCTTGATAGCCTCATGTTTTAAAGAAAGCAACTTGTTTGCATATTGGACGCTTTTTTCATCTTGTTCATCTTCTCTTTATATGGTCTTTTTTTATCTCGCCAGATTAAAACAGAACAATCTATTGAAATAGAAAAAGTAATCTTGCTAAACAAGAAACACTGATACGATTCAGTTATACTTATACTTATCTTGTTTAACAAGAAAGCAGATTGGTTAAGTTTTACTTGATGATCTTTTTCAGGTTAATTTATGTATAAATAAAATGGGATCGGAAAAGTTGGTGTCTGAAATGACGAGGGCAGAACTAGAGCAGTATAAACATAGCCCAGAAACAGAGTTATCTTCCTTGGTTTGTCAGGGATGTGAAAGTGGTGATTATAAACTACTTACAGATTATCTTAGGGTAAATTTATCTACATATTTTATGTGTTTTTGTTCAATAGATTTAAATGTTTCAATTTATTCTCTTACAGACACAAATATCATATGACACTCAAATTTAATGTATTAGGGCATGTCGTCCTCTATTTCACTATTGACTTACATGTAGGATAATAATAAAAACAGAAATAGTGGGATAGTAATGATTCCATCTATAAATTTTATGCCAGGGTTGTATAATTGACAAATACATATGCATGTATGCATATTCTAAAGATAGATATAGATACAGTATATAGAAAAATTAAATGTCAGTCTTAAAGTGACTAAAAAAACAGTAGACTATCTTCAAAAAGTTTTTACAAGGAAATGTATGCCTTTAATCTCTAGATACTAGTTATTTTTGCTACATGTAAGGAAAGCCTCAAAATGTTAGTGGTTTATTTCTTTATTTTTAGCTCGCCGGGACGAATGTCCGGAGAGCTATTGTCATACCCCCGGTGTCGGCGTCGGCGTCGTCAGCAAAAACTTTAACCTTGCTTGTGAAATGGAGACCTTAAGAGTTGGGATGTAGATATTTAGTGTGTAGCTTCCTTGCAATGAGAGCTTTCTTTTGGCACCATATTTGTAGACATTTTGACCTTGACCTTGCCCCTAGGGCAATATATAAAAAACTTTAACCTTGCCTCTAGAAGGCAGGCTTTTAGTGGTAGGGTGTTCATATTTGGTATGTGACTTGCTTATGATGAGAGCTTTCTAGTGGTACCTTATTTGTAGACATTTTGACCTTGACCTTTCCCTAAGGGCAATTTTCAAAAAACTTTAACCTTACCTCTAGAAGGTAGGCTTTTAGTAGTAGGGTGTTCATATTTGGTATGTGACTTCCTTATGATGAGTGCTTTCTAGTGGTACCATATTTGTAGACATTTGACCTTTCACTGAGGGCAATTTTTGAAAAACTTTAACCTTGCCTCTAGAAAGTAGGCTTTTAGTGGTAGGGTGTTCATATTTGGTATATGACTTGCTTATGATGAGAGCTTTCTAGTGGTACCTTATTAGTAGACATTTTGACCTTGACCTTTCCCTGAGGGCAATTTTTGTAAAACTTTAACCTTGCCTCTAGAAGGTAGGCTTTTAGTGGTAGGGTGTT
>MJUU01012399.1:52330-70007 GCA_002080025.1 Modiolus philippinarum | reverse complement strand
ACAAGCAGGGACGGGCGAGACATCTATTAGGGTCCACTCTTGTTTAAGTTAATTTCAGTTACAAATGTGGTGAACTACAATTTAGTTTATTATTTTTTATATTGTTATTTTTTACTTTAAAACTTTGAGGAAAAATATTTCCTCCCTAAAGTGATGCTTAATTCTTGAGACGGTCAAGTTTAAGCTAACTATCCCGCGCCCGCTTTTCCTATCATATATGTTACATAAATGTATGAGGAAAACCATTGGCCAACAAATGCTGAACTATCATGACCAAAAGAGATGACACAATGCTTTCCGATAACCTCTACATGGATAAAATCCGCTTTTATTAGTGACAAAGTTTGATATATTCTACATTTAGTGTGATGATGGGATACACATATGACTTTGGACCGACTGTTTGTTCTATGCATTAAGCGGGAAGCATAAATGTGGCAAATAAGCTGTATGGCTCTGAAGTTCAATTTAAATTGATTTGATTTAAAATCTAGTTGTGATATTATGGAGCATGTTATATACGTTTCAAATAAATCAAAAGTCAAAAGGTGATCGCTGTTGGGAGGTATCGGTTGGCATTTCTTTACTAAATGGGCAAGGAAACCGTCCTGTCCCACCTTACTGCTATTGAGACATTCATTTTGACTTTAACACACTAGACCTCGAATCTTGCGTGTAATTTACAATGAGTTTCTGGTTTTAAATATCTCTGATACTGTGAAAGTACTATTGTTCGTGGGGTTCCAATTTTCGTGGATTTCGTGGTTCACTTAAACCACGAAATTAAGTTCCCAACAAAATACATTTTTCCTTTGAGTTTAAATGCATAGAATTCGAAACCACGAATTTAAGTACCCACGAAATAGTGATAATTATGAAAACCACGAAAATTGATGTCAACGAATAAAAGTACTTCCACAGCAGTTTTCACTGATTGTTGTCTTCAAAAACTATGAATTTAGGGAAGTTGAAGGGATCTATGCGTGACACGTAGCCTGTCTGAAAATAGTGAATGAAGAAGTGCATCAATCAGGTTTTCCATGAATCTTGAAAATACGTTCAAGAGTGGTTCCTAATCCAGACCCCTAATTTAGAGTTCAGCAGCTGCAATTAGCCATCAAGTTTTCTGCATTTTTTTTTCGTTTCTGCCCTGTTTTTGACCTGTGGAAGTCGTCACAAGGTGCATGATCTTTTTTATTTACTCAAAAATCGGATGTCGGAGAGTAGTTTCAACTCAATGAGGCAACTTACAGACTAATAATGTCATTAAATAATACGACAGACTGTTGTCTTTGCGTTGTACCTGAATCCTTGTCTCATGCGTTGCATTATTTTCAATGCTAATACGTAATTTTAAGAAGATCTGGGACTCCAAATCTTGGGAAAATATAGAAAATGACATAACATTTCGTAATGCTGCTTTATTCATTCATGAATTAATATATTTTTGAGAGAAAATTAGAAAATTTCACAAATGACACTAATTTTTTGTTCGACCGTTCAAATTGTTCACAGTTTTATTCATAAACACCAGTTTTCTGCACTTTACTAACGTAATATCCTGATTCCGTAATAATTTTCCCATTCCATGTGGGTATTTTCAAAATTTTTACGGATTACAATAAAATCTTAGAAAAACAAGAATAAAACCTACCGTCAGATGTATGCTTGTAATACCATATATTTCCGTTTTCAGTGCATTGCAAAGACCGTTGCCAGCGCGATGGCACCGTTGTCAGTGCGTTATCATAGACCAGCATGTTATCCTTCCCATTATGTCCTAAAATAATTCAATGTTTAACTTCAGTTTATTGCTGCGGTCAAGCAAGTGGCAAAACTTTCAGTTTACCGGAATAAAGATTTACACCCCAAGCTCTCTATGTTTCATTGACCCCCCGAGAACATTGTATACATTTGTCAGGTTTTCACGTCTGATATATCCACAATGTAGACATTTGACATCGATGAAACTTACACACTGTGTAAGCTTGGGGTGTTAATCTTGACTTCATTACAATAAAAGTTTTTTTTGTTTGCCACTTCCTTGACCACAGCAATAAAACATCCAAAGCTTCGAGAGAGGGAAGGAGAAATAAAAATAAACAAAAATTTCAAACAAAACGTTTGCAATTATCTTTTATTATTTTTTATGCATAATGTGCTTTAGTATAGATTTCACACTTTTATTTGAAATTCTTGACTGACATAGATATTTTCATTCAACTTTCTTTTGCAAGTCTTTCATTAGTTCTTTACCCGACTGCTCAATTAGTGATGGATGGCAACCTCAATCCGATAATTTATGGATATTACAAAATTTTTGTTTTTGTTTTTTATTTTCAGTATTTATCAAAAACCTACCCATGGGGGTGACATTAAACGTAGAATTAATTCAGGATACCCTTATCCCAAAATACTAGTGTATCATTATAATAATTTTTGGTCACTTTGACCTTTAATTATGTCACCATTGCTAAGCATACAAAATGCAGTACCTGATATCTTAAATAAATATTGTTCCTTTGACATCCTTTTAAACTTTGTGCTTCACCCTCAAAATAGTCGTAATTATGATTCGGCCAAATTCATCTAATGTACATGTACATGCCACTAAAACATTGCAGATATTATGGGATACAGATCCACAGATGGTGAATGCTACAGATAAAGCTGGGATGACTGCCCTTCATTTTGCTGTGTCATGTCAAAATGTAAGTTGTCTTGTTACTACTAGTAGTTAGCATAAAAAAAACATGAACTTGTTAAATTGTTTCCCTCTTCCCAATAACTATCAATAGGTGTTACACCATGTATATCGGTCAAAAGTTTACCTTGGTCATGCAAATTCCAACAATTTACCAATCTAAACAGTCTTCGTCCTTATCAACCAGGATGCCCAAGACTAATAGTAAAAGTTGATTCTAACATTGTGAAAATCTCCAAAAAATTGTATACTGGTAGATATATAAGGAAAAACTTAGAAAAGTTGTTGCTGAAAAGTTTTTGGTTGTAGACTGTCTAAATTTCCAGTAAAGAAAAATTTCCATCAAACATTTTTAGCTCACCTGACCCAAAGAGTCAGTGTGAGCTATTGCCATCACTTGGCTTCCGTCATCCGTCTGTCGTCTGTCCATCCCTCCGTCCGTCCGTTAGCTTTTCACATTTTCATCTTCTCCTCTGAAACCACTGAAGCAAATTCAACCAAACTTTACAGGAATGATGTATGGAAGGTCCTTCACAAAGATTGCTCATTTCATTGCAATCCGAAAAAAAAAAANCCAGCACAGAACATAGTTTATTTTGGTCCTATGGGAAATTCACATAAAAAACATGGCCACCATACAGAACATCGAAAAATCCTGCTGTTCAGCATTTTGTCAGGTGAGCGATACAGGCTCAGCTGCTGAGCCTCTAGTTATCTTCTCCTCTGAAACCACTGAAGCAAATTCAACCAAACTTTACAGGAATTATGTATTGAAGGTCTTTTACATAGGTTGTTCATTTCGATCCAATCCGATTAAAAACATGGACGCCAGCGTGGAACTTAGGTTTAACATAGGACCCTATGGGAAAAATCACATTTTCATCAATTCCTCTGAAACTGCTGAAGCAAATTCAACCAAACCTTACAGGAATGATGTACTAAAGGTCCTTTACAAAGATTGCTCATTTTATTCCGATTAGACAAAAAACATGGTCGCCAGCATAGAACATAGTTTAACATTGGCCCTATGGGAAATTCACATTTTCATCTTCTCCTCTGAAACCACTGAAGCAAATTCAACCAAACGTTACAAGAATAATGTATGGAAGGTCCTCCACAAAGATTGCTCATTTTGTATCGATCTGATAAAAAACATGACCGCCATCGCTGATCTTAGTTTTGACATTGGACCCTATTGGAAAAACATCATTTTCAATATCTGCTTTGAAATTATTGAAGCAAATTCAACCAAACTTTACAGAAATGATGTATGGAAGATCCTTTACAAAGAGTGATCAATTTGTTGGGATCCGACAAAAAGATGGCTCCCAGCATGGAACTTGGTTTTAAATGGTACCCCAATATGAAAACATCTTTTTCATCACATGCGCTGAAATTATTGAAGCAAATTCAGTCAAACTAAGATTGCTTATTTTGTTTTGATCTGATAAAAAACAAGACCTCTAGCACATAACATATTTTAACATAGGACCCTATGGGATAAACATCACTTTCATCACCTGTTGTAAGCATTTTGTCAGGTGAGCGATTCAGGCCCAGTGTCTGAGCCTCTAGTTTATTGTTGTCAAACATTTTTTATTTAAACTGTTGTAAGGACATTCATCACATCAGTTTTAGACTTTATTTTTGTAACTGTTAGTGTTTTTCTGTCCAAAATCTTCTTCAAAATTGATGAAAATTGTCCACCAGAACATGAATGACATTCCAGAACGTGTGGTATAGCAAACATTATGAACAAACTTTATTGGGAAAATCATGACAAATTTCACGAAATATCTGATAATGCAAAACATACCTAAATTTGGGTTTGGTTGGTCAACAAGCCTCATATAAAATGCTTCATTAAATACCCATCAAATTTCAGATGAATCTGGTACAAACAAATGTTGATAGCTATAGACCTTGTAACTTTGTCAGTGATATAAGTTATATTATTTTTTCAGACAGTCACTTAAATGTGTCAAGTATACCATGTGTTCTGAATGAAATTTTATTTAGTTGTGATCTGTGTGTTATAGATAATGTATTACAGCAGTAAAGCATGATACAAACCATTACATTCATACTTCAAAGATTTTCATTTCCGGGAATTAGTATATCGTTTCTGGGGAAAACAGTTTTCATCTCCCGGAATATATATATATATAATTTCCGAGATTTTTATAACATAAATATTCCACTTAAATACATCATATTGGGAAATTCTAAAAAGATAAGTTTACAACAAATATATGTACCTGAGTCCTCAGCAAGGTACAAAATTCAAATCTACCCAATCCATGTCATATAACATTTAAGTTCTGTTCACTACGGTAAATTGAAAGGGTTTTAAGCAGAATCCATTGCAAGATTTACTGCATCGTATAAAATGTTGTAAATTAAGCATTGTTAAAAAACAAAAATTGTGAACTTCACATGTTTAAAAAATGCATATATACCTGATCCAGATTCTCTTATTTGCTGTGTTCATCATGAGAGATTGAAGAACTATGAGCAGAATGCATAATAAAATTTTTTGAATCCTCAAAAACGATTTACAATTATCATTGTTTAAAAATGAAAAACGGAGATATATTTTCATGTTTGATCACCTAGTCTGTGATATTCTTTTAAGATATGTACATTACGTTTTTATGAAACATTTAACAGACACATTTGCAGGGAAACTGAATCACATCTTTTAGAGTTTTCTGTATTCATTTACTGAAAAACTCTTGGAAACGATGTGTATGTTTTTACCAGAAAAGAAATATAGAAATTCCTGGAAATGAAAACTCTGTAATTAATAATGAAAGTCATCCTCATACTTGTAATAAGAAATATATGATTTCATGATTTTCACAGTTGGTGCAGTATTATCAATGGAGTAATTAGATGAGAAGTATACCATATTTTCATTTTTTCTTTTCAATTTTATTATGAAGTAATTCATACAGGTTGAGCAACATTTTACGATTGCTTTTCCAGGTTATTATACCCCCATAAACGAAGTTTGGGGGTATATATAGGAATCACCATGTCTGTCTGTCTGTCTGTCTCCACACTTCTTGTAAGCACAACTCCTCTTAAACCACTTAAAGGATTTTAATGAAACTTTACATGAAGTAAGTACACTATATTGAGATGTACATGAAGCAATATGATTATTGTCTGAAACAAGGAAGGGGTGATAATTCAGTTTTGAGTTTTCATTGATTCCGTCTGCAACTCCTCTTAAACAGCTAGAAGGATTTTAATGAAACTTTGCACATTGGAAGGACACTATATGGAGATGTGCATGAAGGAATATAATTATTGTCTTTAGGAAGAAAGGGGAGATTATTCAATTTTGAGTTTTCATTGATTCCATCTGCACAGAATACCTCGTAAGTACAACTCTGCTTAAATAGCTTGAAGGATTTTGATAAAACTTTACAGATAGGAAGGACACTATATGGAGATCTGTATGAAGTACTATAATTATTGTCAGAAACTATGAGGGGGAGATAATTCTACTTTGAGTTTTCATTGATTCCCTTCGTAAGCACAACTCCTTAAACCACTGGAAGCATTTTGATGAAACTGTGCATAAAGGAAGGACACTCTCAGTAGATGTGCATGAAGGAATATAATTATCGTTCAAATCCAGGAAGGGGAGATAATTCAACTTCTATTTTTCATTGATTCTGCCTTCACGGGGTATCTGGCTGACATTCGGTGACAGCTCTAGTTTACTCTATTTTTATATATTTTTTATATAAACAATGCTTATGTTTGTTGGTTTGTAAAATAACAGATGATTTGATGTTTATGTGTTTTATGAAGAAAAAATGACACTAAATGTGTGTTTGTGTATCATAACTAACAGCTGATTGCAGTAAAGTTATTGTTGACTTATGGAGGATCAGCATCAGTACATATACAAGATGCTTTAGGTTTTACACCATTGTTTCTGGCCACAGGTCTGTAAATGTTCAATTGTTCAATACATTTCACAGTTCAAATTGTTTATTGTTTGTTTTACCCTGTTAATCTTATGAATATTCATTAATTTAAAAAGATAATTTTCACATTTTGTTGTATTTTCATTTTAGATTTCATTTGTAATAAAAATAAACATCTGACTTAATTAATCTGACTGAAATTTGATTCTATTTATTTTTACGCCCCGCCTACTATAGTAGGAGGGCATATAGTGTTCGGGTCTGTTCCGTCCTTCCGTAGTCAGGTTTTCCCTGCAGTAGAAGCTTTTTTTTCTATGAAGGATGTATGCTATTATCATGAAACTTTACATAGATACTCGTTAGGTTGTGACAAACAAAAATCATACTAAAAATTTATCCAAGCCACCAACTTCATGCTTGACTGATCATGGAAAAAAGAGGGGTAGTATGAGGTTTACTCTTAGGTTGAATTTTTTTTTTTCTGTGAAAGATGTATGCTATTATCATGAAACTTTGTATAAATATATATTAGGGTATAATTAAACGAAAATTATAATAAAGATTTATCTTTTCTACCAACTTCATGCTTCACTGATCATGGAAAAAAGGTGGATAGTATGGTTTACCCTTACGTTGAAGTGTTTTTTCTGTATTTAGGATGTATGCTATTATCATGAAACTTTATATAAATACACATTAGGGTATGATTAAAGAAAAAAAATAATAAAAATTTATCCTTGCTACCAACTTCATGCTTCACTGAACATGGAAAAAAAGGTTGTAGTTTGAAGTTTACCCTTAGGTTGAAGTTTTTTTTTCTGTGAAAGATGTATGCTATTATCATGAAACTTTATATAAATATACATAAGTATATAAATAAACTGAACTCATAATAATAATTTACCCATGCCACCAACTTCATGCTTCACTGATAATGGAAAATGGGGGATGGTTTGAGGTGTACCCATAGGTCTTAGTTTCTTTTCTGCGAAGGATGTAAGCTATTATGATCATTAAACACCCAATAAACTAAATACTCATAGAGTATAATTAAACAGAAATCAGCACAAAAAAAAATATCCATGCAACCAACTTCATGCCTGATCACAAAATATAGCATTGTTCAAAATAGTTGTGAGGCGGGGCATTGTGTCCATTAGACACATATTCTTGTTTTTGGAGTGATCGAAAAAAAATATAGCCTCTTACTTTACTTATTGGGCTATATATTTGTTAAAATGAACATACAATTTTTATCAAATGAATATTCATGAGGTATTTTATTCATAACTATTTTGTTACAACATTATTTGATTAACATAACATACAGCCAAACTTTGTTATGCTGATGCCAATATACTATTGATTTGACTTAGCCTTAAATCACTATTTTAGAAAGTACTCAATTACTCTCCATCAATTAAAATTAGTTTCCAGCTAAGAGGGTTTGTCTGTATATTCTATTTTTTACTTTACATTTACCATATTTTGCCAAATAAGCACTGGCAGGTCCATTCATTCTCAGAAAAAAGGGGGGCTCCAGTAAGGCACCAATAATTGGGGCGAGGGACAGATTTCTAGTCAATTTTTGCCTGGATTCTGCTCGTAATTTTAGAGAAAACAATCAGAAAAGGGGGATACCCCTCAATGTTCTCTTAGCATGTTAATTTAGAATGTCTCTATTAAGTTTTTTGGTATAAAATTTAAGAACTATGAAGTCAAAAGAGACAGATGTGTGCTTAAAATACAGATAAATTGTAGAAAAGGCCACTTGATGATTTTTATTAGAGGTTGATTATTTGGGGGAATATGGTATTCTTTGTTTGTTTCTGTTTTTTAGCTGTATAAATTTTAGTTGAAAAAATACTTTTGCACACATTATGCAAAATACTTATTTAGATTATGTTACTGAAAAGTAAAATATGATTGCATCATACAATGGATTTTTTGCTTTGCAAGGAATAGTTGGAAACCTTATTCATACATTTGTCTGTATCAGCAGCAGAATTATAAATTTGCCTCAAACACAAGCCTTGCATATGGCTATATCATTGGCAATGGATCCCAAATTTGCCTCAAGTCATTAAAATGACAAAATTTTAAAAAGAAGAAAATAGTAAACTGCACAAAGTTTTTTTATGTTAAATTTATTTCATTATATTCAAAGTTGGGTTAATCATAATTTACATACTAATAATATTTTTCCTTCTCACAATTTTATAGCCAAGCCTTATTGTTTTATATAATAGCAATGGTAAGGCCCAATTGCTATGCTTCAGTCCCTCCAAAACTCTCTATTCAATATCCTTTTTTAACCAGGTTTTCCTGTTGGGAAATCCGATTATTGAACGGGAAAACCCGGTTATTGAAATGGTGATGTACGGCGGTCGGGCAGGCGGTCAGGCAGACAGCAGCCAGATCTTGTAAGCGCAACTCCTCTGTTACCGTTCAACAGAATATCATGAAACTTTGTATGTAGCAAGGACATCATATGTAGATGTGCATATTTTCAGGGATTTTTCATCGTGCAATTTTTCAAGGAGTTATGCCCCTTTGAACTTAGAAATTTATAGGTGTTTTAACCATATGCTTGTAAGAGCAACTCCTCTGTAACCGTTCAACAGAAATTTCTGAAACTTTGTATGAAGCAAGGACATCATATATAGATGTGCGTATTGTCGGGGATTTTTCATGGTGCAATTTATCCAGGAGTTATGCCCCTTTGAACTTAGAAATTTATAGGTGTTTTGACCATATGCTTGTAAGTGCAACTCCTCTGTAACCATTCAACAGAATTTCATGAAACTTTGTATGTAACAAGGACATCATATGTAGATGTACATATTGTCGGGGATTTTTCATCGTGCAATTTTTCTAGGAGTTATGCCCCTTTGAACTTAGAAATTTATAGGTGTTTTGACCATATGCTTGTATTTTAGAGCAACTCCTCTGTAACTGTTCAACAGAATTTCATAAAATTTTATATGTAGCAAGGACATCATATGTAGATGTGATTTCTCATGAAGCAATTTTTCCAAGGAGTATGCCTCTTTGAACTCGGAAATTTATTTATAGGTGTTTTGACCATATGCCTTTTTTTGACTTTTAAGTAAAGTATACCTTTTCAGTAATTTTTAAGAGTGACGGCATACACTGCACATAAGGAGAGGAGGTATAGGTTAAACAGCTTTTCACACAAGTACCTATTTTTCCATTCAAATAGTGAAGGAACACCCGGTTCGATGTCGTATCGACATCCATTTCTTGTTTAAAATTGTTTAGCAATTGAATCTGGAAGTGCTAATGATGATCCTTAGATGGTCTGTTTTAACATTTGTGTGTGCCACATCTGTATGAAACAACAATCAGTTCTAAAAGAACATTCTCAGTTTGAACCAAATTTTGTAACATTTGCCCTCTTAAATTTTTCTTTAATAGCCCTTTCAAAAAAGTGTTGTTATCAACTCTCCCATCAAGAGGAGATACAAACACTCTTCCCTTACAGTAATCACTTGTAAGGTTGGCTATCAATACACAACTTAAACCCTGAATACATGTTTGTGTCGCCTGCTGTAAGCAGAGTCGACACATAGGGATTACTATCCATCGTCTTGCGTCGTCCGTCGTACTGTGTCGTCCTGCATCGTCCGTCGGTTTTTTAATCTGCAACTCCTTCAAAACTACAAGTCAGATTCCAACCAAACTTTCAGCATATGTTGTTTACCTGGTCTAGTTGTGCACCTGATACTTTAAATTTTGATTTTACAGAATTTAGAGGTTTACCGAGCCGAAATAGGTCATTTGCTAATTTCATCTTTTTATCCACAACTCCTCCACACTGTAAGCCATTTTTCAACGACACTTGCAGGATATGTTGTTCTCCTGACCTAGTTGTGCACCTGATACCTAGAATTTTGATTTTACAGATTTTAGAGGTTCACAGAGCCAAAATAGCTCATTTGTGAATCTGGTTTGTTAATCTGCAATTCCATTACAACTATTAGTCAGATTCCAACCAAACTTGCAGTATATGTTGTTCACCTGATAGTGTTGTGAATCTGATATGTAAAATTTTGATTTTACTGATTTTAGAGGTTTACAGAGCCAAAATAGCTCATTTGTGAATTTGGTTTGTTAATCTGCAATTCCATCACAACTTTAAGTCAAATTCCAACCAAATTTGCAGTATATGTTGTTCATCTGAAAGTGTTCTGCTTTTGATATGTAAAAAATTGATTTTAGAGGTTTACTGAGCCAAAATAGCTCATTTTTCATTCAATTTGTTAATCTTGAACTCCTTAAAAACTATTAGGCCAAAAAAAAAAATATCTGTGTTTACGGTAGTCCGACCGACCCTATTTTTAGATGCCGACCCTAGAACTTTTTATTGATTCTCATAAAAAAAAGTTCAACGTTGTTATCAACCGACCCTCTTTTGACACAGACCTCTGTAAATTGATAAGTTTATCTGGTAACATACTTCCGCTGGTACGGAAAGTTAATAAAATAGACATTTAAACTTTTTATTTGGTTCAAAAGACATTCAAATAGACAAAAATCAAGAAATATGCCAAGTTTCTTCCAAAACACAATGCAAATGGCAGGACTTCCGGTTTGTAGGATTAATTTCGGAACGGACTTGGGAATGACCCGAAATTTTTCCGGATTTCATTGACGATGCCTGAAAAAAAAAAAAAGAGATTCCCGACCTACTGACCCTAATTTTTTTCAGCAGACTACAGTAAACACACATATTTTTCTTTTTGACCTTAGTCCTATTCCAACCAAACTTGCAGGATATGTTGTTCACCTGATCTAATTGT
Organism: Modiolus philippinarum; assembly: GCA_002080025.1. Taxonomy (NCBI): domain Eukaryota; kingdom Metazoa; phylum Mollusca; class Bivalvia; order Mytilida; family Modiolidae; genus Modiolus; species Modiolus philippinarum. The sequence continues at coordinate 58,536 of MJUU01012399.1, read as the reverse complement.
GCACCTGATACTTGAAATTTCAATTTTACAAATTTTAGAGCTTCACTAAGCCAAAATAGCTCAAATGTTAATTTGGTTTGTTAATCTGCAAGACCTTCAAAATTATAATTCATATTCTAAACAAATTTGCAAGATATGTTTCTTTTCCTAATCTAGTCATGCACCTGATACTTAATTTTAATTTTACAGATTTTAGAGGTTAACTGAGCCAAAAATGGCTCTTCTATAGTGCAGGCGACACAAGTGTTCCATGGAACACCCATCAATTTTAATTCTAATAAAATAAGTGCAGTGTCACAGTAAACATTGATATAGTAATCTAAATATTAATAGTGTTATGAACTGTGTTCAGGATGAATGCAACATCAGAAAAACATTCAAATGCAAACACTTGTTGTGTTGATTTGAATAACGGAACTGTTTTATTGTATGTTAATGCCTAAATGGAAGAATGGACCAAATGAGCTTTCCAAAAGGCCTATAACAATGTTAACAAGTGGTTCCTGTCAAGTCAAAGTTCAAACAAACATGTTTGCCAGTTGGGAACATAATTCAAGTTAAGAATGAATAATACATTCAAAGACTACCTGTGTTGAGTTAAGTTTGGTAATTCTTGTCCTTGGTTCCCTTACAAAATGTGCATATATAGCATGTCAAATACATGATTGCATACATGATTGCTGCCAGCAAGAAATTAATTGGTTGTTGAACCATCTAAGAGCAGGATACTAGATTAGTAATATAGCAGGCGGGGAAGTAGTTCACAAAAATTGTCTCCCCTGTAAATTTGTTTACCTGCGATCTCCTCAAATAAACAAGGTGTGTGATGACACAGCCACGGTAAAAAAAATCACCAGTTTCTAATATTTTCGGTATTTTTTACAATTCACATACTATGTATTTTATGCTGCAACAATCGCTGTAAGGAACAGATATATAAGAAATATACAAATGTCGTTGATTAATTCATAAAACATTGTTTTAAAACCAACTCTGATCTGATGGTCAAAACTATGATAATAAAGAAAAAAATCTAGCCACCCTCAAAGGGCATGGGCGGAAACAAATTAAGGGGTTTTATTAAATATATAATAATGCATCGTATAAACCATATGAAATTGATTTCTGCATATGGTCTTTTTCAGGATCCACTTTTTTCAAGTTTTTAAGTAGGGAGAAAATGAACTTTTCATTATATTTTTAGCTCGTGAGTGATTTGTACTCAGTGTGAAGTAAATATATGGGGCAATTAAAGGGAATGTATTACTTTAAGTATTTTCACTTCGTTAAATTTCAAGATTTTCGGACACGTATTTGAGGTGTAATATAAGGATGGTTACTATTTTGCATTCTTTTAGAGAGATTTGTTGACAGTTTCCTATTTATACAAAGTTGATTCTTGAAAGAAACCTCAGAAATAATGCATAGGAGATAAAAATTCGATCGTGTTTGAACTTTTATTCTGGAGAAACACTACGAAGGGCAGACATAAAAATTTGCACATGGAATAACAGGGATATTGGCAATCCGTATACAAAATTTGGTCAAAATCTAAAGATGGCCTTTTTGGGGATCCACTTTGAAAGACAGACACTAACTTGATCTTTTTTGCCGATTTGTGCATCGCATATGCATCTATACGTTCACATGCGATAATCTACGTTGTTTTCATATAAATTCAAAGTAAAGGAATGAAAAGTATTAGTATTTTTTTCATTGGAAATAACTTTTATAATTATGCATCTAAAAAGTAACATTTCTACCTCATTTAAACGAGAGCTCAATTTCTATTGTTCTATTTCGACCACTTCCCCGCCTGATAGGCTGTTGACCCTTTTATTTTAGGAAGTAATTGGCTGACATTGTTATAATTCTTGTATTTGTAACTGCTGTAAAAGAAAGAAATGTTTCAGATGGGGAAAATCTGTCCTTAAAGCACTGTTATGGAACCCTTGATATAAAAATTTTAATAAACTTTCTCTGTTTTTATGCCCCCATGAATCAAAGATTCTGGTTCATATAGTTTTTGATCTGTCTGTCTGTCTGTTGTCCACAAAAAACTTGAACTTTAGAATGTTAAGTGATAGGGCTTTCATAATTTGAATGTTTAGCTTGCGGTAAGATCTTTCAAACATTACCCAGATTATTTTACCTTGTGACCTTGACCTTGGCATGTGAGGGACTTTAAAAAAAGAATAAACTTTACATTGGTAAAATCTTTTGAATTGTAAGTGATATAGCTTTCATATTTAGCTGGTGCATTCTTTGTGGCAAAACTGTTTAGTTCGCCTCAACGAAGTTGAGGGGGACTATTGGAGTACCCCCAGCATCGGCATCTATGTCCGCGTCCATGTCTGCGTCCGCATTTGGGCATATATCTTTGCAACTATGCATGGTAGGGTCATCAAACCTTGTATGCAGGTGCATCTTGGACTATCTCTCAACCTCCAAGAAAATTGGGTCTTTCTGACCTATATTTTACAGTTGAGTGGCTTACATTCAAATTTACATCAGAGTTCATATCTCAGTAACTATATATAGTACAATCATCTAACTATGCATATGCATGTATCTCTGTTGGTAGGTCAGCATCCAGGCAAAATTAGGTCACATTGACCTATATTTTACGCTTGATTGATTTTCGTTCAAGTTTTCGGACGAGTTCAGATCTCAGTCACTATACATGGTAGGATCATGTAACCTTGCATATGCACATAACTCTGATGGTAGATCAGCATCCAGGCAAAATTAGGTCACTTTGACCTATATTTTCTGCTTGATTGATTAACATCCAAGTTTTTGGACAAGTTCAGATATTAGTCACTATACATGTTAGGATCTTGTAACCTTGTATATGCATATAACTCTGAAGGTAGATCAGCATCCAGGCAAAATTAGGTTACTTTGACCTATATTTTCTGCTTGATTGATTAACATCCAAGTTTTTGGATGAGTTCAGATATTAGTCACTATACATGTCAGGATCTTGTAACCTTACATTTGCATCCATCTCTGATGATAGATCAGCATCCAGGCAAAATTACGTCACATTGACCTATATTTTTCACTTGATTGATTTACATTCAAGTTTTTGGACAAGTTCAGATCACAGTCACTGTACATGGTAACCTTGCATAGGCATGCATCCCTGATAGTACATCAGCATCCAGGCAAAAGTAGGTCACTTTAACTTATGTTTTACGCATGAGTGATTTATGTTCAAGTTTTCAGACAAGTTCAGATCTCAGTCACTATACATGGTAGGATCATGTAACCTTTCTTATGCATGCAACTGTGATGGTAAGTTCAAATCTAGACAAAATTTTGTTACTGTGACAATGTGCCATAACAAGGCAAACTCTGTAATCTTTGATTACCTATGTTTAATTAGTATCAGAATATTAGACCTTGTGAACTTATTTGGCCTTGGCATGTGAACAACTGCATAAAAACTTTAACATTGATTATATCTTTTGAATAGTAAGTGGTAGGGCTTTCATATTTTGCATATGTATTCTTTGTGGAAATACTTTTCAGTTATTACCAGATATTTTACCTTGTGACCTTGACATTGCATTAAAATTTCATCAGAAAAATGAGATTAGATTTTTTTTCATTTTATACCTATAAACATTAAACTCGTTTATGAGGAAATGTATCTTGATATCTATAGAAGCTCTATTGTAAAAAGATCTTTTAAATTATTCTGCATATTTTCACCATTTAAAACCTAAACATTATGTATATCCTTTGAATAGTAAATGACAGTATTGCACAGGTATATTTATTAAGTCACCCAAACTAAGTTTGGTGATATATATTTACTCTTTGTCTTATTATTTTTCATTTCTTTTTACATTTATTAATATAGATACATTGTATATATCAGTGATTGGGGATGTTACTAAAAATATCTGTTATAGTAAACATTTTTTTATGTAATACATTTCTTCTCTTCTGTATATTCCACCACTTTTTGGAGAACCATTATTGATGAAATATATGAAAATATTCCTGATGCAATCTGAATCAGATTAGATGACAGATCTGATAACACTGATAGACAGAAACACAATGATTTAAAACAGGGGAGTGGAAAGTTGTTTTCTTAATAATACTTGGATAATGATTGGAGGCAGTCACTGGGGTGACTTCTGTGTTTTCATCCAATTACAGTCATCATAAGTTGTGATTTAACTTCTTCGTTGATACCAGGATTTATTACTACATATTTATTTGTCAGAAGCACATTCAGTATTCTTCAATGTGCTAATAACGGCAGTAGAATACCAGAGGAACAAAGGAATAGTGTTTATAAAAATCGAAGTCCAAAGACATAGTCAAAACCAGAACACAGAAAACAATGACGTTTAGTCAGCTACAAAGCACTTAAATAAAAAACACAACATTCAAAACCAAGGCACTCATAGTGAATTCCCATGAAACTGAAAGTGACATCAAGTGCTCCGGAAGGGTAAGCATGTCCTGCTCTGTTAACAACAACCGTCACATTGTAAGTGAGTCAATCTAGGAAAAAGTTAAGCAAATCCTGGGAGACATTAATTATACCCCCACAAACAAAGTTTGGGGGGGGTATATAGGAATCACCCTGTCCGTGCGTCCGTCCATCTGTCCATCTGTCCGTCTGTCTGTCTGTCTGTCCGTCAATGTACCTTGTCAGCTCATGTTCTCTTAAATGGCTGCTTGGATTTTGATGAAATGTTACACAGTTGTAGTACACCATCTGAAGATGTGCATGAAGTAATATGGTTGCTGCCCGAAATTTTGAAGGGGAGATAATTTGTCTTTGAATGTTTTCTGGAAAAAGGGGTGAGGCAAACCTTGTCAGCGCATGTTCTCCTAAACGGCTGCTTGGATTTCAATGAAATGTTACACAGTTGTAGTACACCATCTGAAGATGTGCATGAAATAATATGGTTGCTGCCCGAAATTTTGAAGGGGGTATAATTTGTCTTTGAATATTTTCTGGAAAAAGGGGGGAGGCGAACCTTGTCAGCACATGTTCTCCGAAACGGCTGCTTGAATTTGATGAAATGTTACACAGTTGTAGTACACCATCTGAAGATGTGCAGGAAGTTATCTAGTTGGTTCCTGAAATTTTGAAGGGGAGATAATCTGTCTTTGAATATTTTCTTGAAAAAGGGGGGTGGACGAACCTTGTCAGCACATGTTCTCTTAAGCGGCTGCTTCGATTTTGATGAAATGTTACACAGTTGTAGTACACCACCTGAAGATGTGCATGGAGTAATATGGTTGCTGTCTGAAATTTTGAAGGGGAGATAATTTGTCTTTGAATATTTTCTGTGTAAAGGGGGAGAGGTGGTCCATGTCAGCGCATGTTCTCCTAAACTACTGCCTTGATTTTGATGAACTGTTGCACTGTTTTAGGTCACAAGCTGAAGATGTGCATGAAGTAATATGGTTGCTGTCTGAAAATTTGAAGGGGAGATAATTTGTCTTTAATATTTTCAGAAAAAAAGGGGGGTATATCATTTTGTCCATACTTGTATTGTGTCCACAACTGTATTGGGTCCACACACACTTAAATTTACACTTGCCGTATTGATTCAGGGTTCAATTAGCGGGGGGTATACCTGGCTGCCATTCGGGGACAGCTCTAGTTTAAATGTTTCTTTTTATCCTCTACTCGGGGGGCATAAGTGTTTCACAATACACATTGGGGGTGGGGGTACAATACCTCCTTAAAGAGTCATCAGCATCCTATTGACCCCTTGCAATAGCTCTTTCCTGTGATATGTATATGACCAGTTGCAAGCCTAGATATTCTACTATGCTGATTACTTTTTTCTTTTTAAGTAATAGTCAAAATGTTCTCCCCATAACCTTTTCCCATATCCCCCATTTGTATATGTGTGTAATTTTGATACCGTGTTTTTGTCTTATAGGTCGGTATCCAAGTGTGGAAATTTCTAAATATTTGATAGAACAAGGCAAAGCAGATGTGAATCTAAAAACAATCACTGGGGCAACACCATTACATGGGGCAGCACTTCAGGGCAATATAGGTATGTCTGTAACATATGTCTGTAACAATCACTGGAGCTACACCATTACATGGGGCAGCACTTCAGGCAATAAAGGTATGTCTGTAACAATCACTGAGGCTTCACCATTACATGGGGCAGCACTTCAGGGAAATATAGGTATGTCTGTAACAATCACTG
>MJUU01012399.1:38097-52170 GCA_002080025.1 Modiolus philippinarum | reverse complement strand
GGCTACACCATTACATGGGGCAGCACTTCAGGGAAATATGGGTATGTCTGTAACAATCACTGATGCTACACCATTACATGGTGCAGCACTTCAGGGCAATAAAGGTATGTCTGTAACAATCACTGGGGCTACACCATTACATGGGGCAGCACTTCAGGGCAATATAGGTATATCTGTAACAATCACTAATGCTACACCATTACATGGGGCATCACTTCAGGGAAATATAGGTATGTCTGTAACAATCACTGGAGCTACACCATTACATTGGGCAGCACTTCAGGGCAATACAGGTATGTCTGTAACAATCACTGAGGCTACACCATTACATGGGGCAGCACTTCAGGGCAATAAAGGTATGTCTGTAACAATCACTGGAGCTACACTGTTACATGGGGCAGCACTTCAGGGCAATAAAGGTATGTCTGTAACAATCACTGAGGCTACACCAATACATAGGGCAGCACTTCAGGGAAATATAGATATGTCTGTAACAATCACTGAGGCTACACCATTACATGGGGCAGCACTTCAGGGAAATATAGGTATGTCTGTAACAATCACTGGGGCTACACCATTACATGGGGCAGCACTTCAGAGAAATATAGGTATGTCTGTAACAATCACTGAAGCTACACTATTACACGGGGCAGCACTTCAGGGAAATCTAGGTATGTCTGTAACAATCACTGAGGCTACACCATTACATGGGGCAGCACTTCAGCGAAATATAGGTATGTCTGTAACAATCACTGGGGCTACACCATTACATTGGGCAGCACTTCAGGGAAATATAGGTATGTCTGTAACAATCACTGAGGCTACACTATTACATTGGGCAGCACTTCAGGGCAATATAGGTATTCAGTAACAATCACTGAGGCTAAACCATTACATAGGGCAGCACTTCAGGGAAATATGGGTATGTCTGTAACAATCACTGGGGCTACACCATTACATGGGGCAGCAATTCAGGGAAATATAGGTATGTCTGTAACAATCACTGAGGATACACCATTACATGGGGCAGCACTTCAGGGAAATATAGGCATGTCTGTAACAATCACTGAGGCTACACCATTACATGGGGCAGCACTTCAGGGAAATATGGGTATGTCTGTAACAATCACTGAGGCTACACCATTTCATGGGGCAGCACTTCAGGGCAATAAAGGTATGTTTGTAACAATCACTGAATGGGGCAGCACTCCAGGGCAATAAAGGTATGTCTGTAACAATCACTGAGGCTACACCATTACATGGGGCAGCACTTCAGGGAAATATAGGCAAGTCTTTATGATATAGTTATTTTAGATGTATTTTTGTGCCCCGCCCACATATGTGGAAGGGGAATATAGTGTTACCCTTGTCCGCATCAGTGAATTTGGCTAAATTTTCATGGCAGGTCCATACATCAACAATGTTTAAACTAAATTGGAATAAAGGAATTCAATATTGATGTAGAATTGTTTTATATGTTCTATAGATGCACAATAAGTTTTTGGAATTTTATTCTGGTTCCAACTTTGGTAAATTTCTTGAAAATGTCAAAGACTAGCAATTTTTTATTTTTTTGCATACAATCAAATGTTTTAGCCATTTTTTTCGTTTGAGACATTATTCTGAAAACTGAATTTAAAAAAAATATGATTCCAATTTTGATGAATTTCCTGAAACTCTCAAAGACCAGCAATTTTTGGAAATTCTTGTCAGCAATCATGATATTTGGAAGAATTTTAGTGAAAGCAAATATTTTCAATTGTTAGATTTCAAAATTTTTATTCCAATATTGGTAAATTTTCTGAAACTCTCAAAGACAAGTTGTTTCTTCGAGTTCTATTCAGTAACCTCATCTTAATGTAGGCCAAATAATAATGACAATGGAGTGAGCAGGCCAGACACTAGGTTCCGTGGAACCATTAGGAATCATTATCCCCTCACCCAACGAAGTTGGGGAGGGGATAAAGCATTTCACCTGTTCGTACGTTTGTCCGTCAGTTCAAACTTAAGACCATATATCTTTTGAATAACAAGTCATAGATGGACAAGGTTTTGTCCATGGAAGCATCTTGAATAGTACTTGAGGTTGATATATAGAATAGGTGGATTTGACCTACATTTCATGCTTGAGTGATTCAGGTTAAAGTTTTTGTAGATCTAGGATACTACAACTCTTAGAGGAATAATATTTTGTATGAAGATGCGTCTTGTAAAGTTATGAAGCTCCAGATAAAAATTCCGTCACTTTAACCTACATTTCATGCATGAGTGACTTAGGTTAAAGTTTTTGTAAGAGTCCAGATCTGGGATACTTCAACTCTTACAGGAATAATATTTTGTATGTAGATATGTCTTGTAAAGTTACGAAGCTCCAGATAAAAATTAGGTCACTTTGACCTACATTTCATGCATGAGTGACTTAGCTTAAAGTTTTTGTAAGAGTCCAGATCTGGGATACTACAACTCTTACAGGAATAATATTATGTATGTAGATACGTCTTGTAAAGTTACAGAGCTCCAGATTAGGTTAAGGTTTGTGTAACAGTCTTGATCTTAGATACTACAACTTGTAGAAGATTAACCTTTCATCAGTAGATGAATATGCTAAAAGTATTATGCTCCTGATTGAAGTAAGGTCACTACATTTCTTACATGACTGGCTCAGATTTAAGTACAAGTCACTTTGTTGAGAGCTTAATATAATACTAGACAAACATTCAACAACCGGGCGAGGGGATTAGCTTTTGTTTCTGACTGCCCCTTCTCTTGTTTGGAATGATGCACATACACATTTGTCATGTGTCACCGTGGTCACCCGCCACAAAAATCGCCACAAGTAATAACTGAAATAATGACCTATGAACTTAAGCCTGTTTACTTCTTCTTATTATACCCCTCCTACTTTGTAGGAGAGGTATATAGTTTTCAGGTAAGTTCTCAGTCTGTACATCTGTCTCTCCGTAATGCTCATGTTAAGGTTTAGGTTAAAGTTGTTTATCTTGAAGGAGGATTGACATCTTGATGAAACTTTGTATGCAGGTAGAATATGACATGAATTGCAACATTTTGGAATGTGATGGATGCTATGATCTCAAGGTCATGGGTCAATGACTTTGAATATAAGGAGTGAATATTAAGTATACTACAGGTTAAGTTTTAGGTTGAAGGTGGTTTGATATCTTGATGAAACTTTCTATGCCGATAGACTATGACATGAATTGCAACATTTTGGAATGAAACGGATGCTGTGACCTCAAGATCATGGGTCATTGACTTGGAATTTTTTATGTGAATATTTGCTATTATACTGCAGGTTAAGGTTGAGGTTAGTTTACCTTGAAGGAGATTTGGTACTAATGCAACTTTGCATAATGATACATCATAACATGTAATGCAATGGTTTGATGTCAAACAGATGCTATGACTTCAAGGTCTTGATTCATTTGTTTTGAATTTTTTATTTTAATGCTCATTGTTTTAATTTTTGAAATTCTACCTAGCATTGATAAAAATTTCTGTAATTTCATATACATGGAGTAAAATGTAGATCAAGCAAGTTTACAAAGTCTAACTCTTGAGTCAAGTAACAGCACAAATTTAATTAGCATGCCTTAAACTAGATGAAAAGATTATCACATTAAATATGAATGAAGATAGTTGATAAATCTTATTAGATGACTTTCATTTATTTTTTTTTTGTTGTTTATAATGAAATAAATTAAATTTGGTATAAAAAATGAAAATTTGTCTAACATTTCATAAAAATTTCTCAGTGAACATTGTCTCAAACAGTGTAAAAATTCTGAAAAGATTAGGGCCACTGTGAAATCATATACTGTGCCATTTCCTCACATAAATTCCTTATTACATTCATGGAACAGGGAAAAAGCCAGAAATTGAAAGTTTGATTCTAGAAAATGAAATATCGTGGTGGAATAAAAAGCATACTAATTTTTAGTGAAAAAAATTAAGTTTAATCGTTTGTAATTCTTGAAGCAATATCGGATAATTTAAAAAATAATAGGAAAACTAAAAATTTTCATTTTTTTTTTAATTCAAATGAAATTATCTAATGACACAATTTTTAAAGATAAAGCTTTACTTGACTATTTAGAGTATTATAAAAAGTTTTATTTAATGTATAGAGTCTACACATCTGGTATATATTAAATAGTCTTTAAGAAGCTACCCCCTGCATGGACTCTAAGATAGAGTTCCCACTGTCATGGATGTTTATCCATTAATTAATGTAAATGGTGTAAAAATCATAAATTAAACTATTAAAAGAAACCTCTACATAAATTATTTCATTCTTTAATACTATACATTTCTGGTTTGAGCTACATGTATACATTTTCTAAGCTTTTCAACTGCAATTCTTAAAATGTTTCAAAAAGGCTGAACTCCATGGAACAAAAATATGACTTTTTTAACAAATAGTCGCAAAAGGCAGAACCCTTCACATTTCAAAAAAGGGTCCATTCCATGGAATAAGAAATCTGAAGTTGCCATGGATACTACTTATGACCAGATGGAAACTGCATTATATGATCGTGTAGTGGAGCCCCGATGGAAAGGTAAGCTGTTAACAACTCCTAATTGTGATGATAACCTTGGTTCAATGTGAGTCTTGCATCAGAAAAATTCTTATGACCAAATGGAATCTGCATTATATGATCGTGTAGTGGAGCCCCGATGGAAAGGTAAGCTGTTAACAACTCCTAATTGTGATGGAAACCTTNAAAATTCTTCAACTGTTGATCTGAAAGCAAAAATAAACATGAATTAATTAGCTTCAAGAATGAGCTATATTGACAAAGAGGTACTGCAAGATACTCCAGTAACAGTATTGTTAGCAAAAAAACCTGGTCAAAATCCAAACCATGGAATTGTGTTAGAAATAAAGAAACTATTTGTAAACATGTCATAGGGAACACAGCATTAAATTAAATGTACCTGATTGTGTGGCAAAGGATTTGATGTCCAGTGCCTGAATCATAAAGAGTGCACTACCAATCTTCATCATACCAAACTGCTTTATGAGTATGATTTGGGAAAGCATATTGGATCTAGAAATTCTTGCTAAATATATCACAACAGATGGGATGGAAGTTCTGCATTAGGAATAAATGAAGCAATCAAGGTATTCCATCCAGTGGAAAGTCTAAAGGTTCATTTAGGCCAAACCCAGTTTCATGCATCTATGCATGCAAATTTTAGCACTGGAATGTTCTATGGTAAAACAAAAGAACAGATCTAGAGGAATAAAGCAGGATCATCAATGGTCATTGACAACTGAAAGGTCATTTTAATAATGTTTCATTGTGCTTATGAAAAACCATGGTATTCAAATACAAAGGTGACAAAAGACTTGTAAAAAGGACCAAAGCTACAATGAGATGTTACAATGCAGACATCATTCTGTTGTCTTAAGATGTGTTGTAACAAAAAACAGGTGCAATCGGTTCATATTTCTGATATGGCATCAAATCATATCACTATGAATGGTGAAAATGACTCCAAAAAAATATGACTTGAAATTATAAAAGTTTAATTCAATTTAAGTACTATCAAATTATTTCACAATAACATTAAAGATAAAGCTGACAAAGAGTTTGCCCAAAAAATGCATATCATAGTAGGGATACTGGCTGTTGTTTCACTGTGATATTAAACAGAAACAATACTACTGGGTAATCCTCTTTCATCTGCCACCATGAAGTGTAGCTATTTTGGAATTAATTATCAGAACATACAAAAAATTCTTCAAAACAAAATGGATAGAGATCGAATGTGACTATGAAAATCAATTAACATAGTGTTCAACACCAAAGAATACAACTAAGAATGCTAAAACTAATAGAAAATAGTACATTTGAAGACTGCAGTTATGAAAAGGGTCAACTAGATGAGCATGCCCATGTCTAGATTTTTCACCTTCACATTTTGCCCTAAAAGGTCAAACTTGGGTTAACAGGAATATGAATTGAGCATGTAACATCCTTTTGTTGGAAACATTCATATTTTTCTTAAAAAAAGTGTGCAAAAATGTGTGTTTGAAGACTATACAATTTTAAATATAGATGTTTATAGTCCATGGGCAAAAGGAAATAATTTGTAATAACATCATAATGTCATTTACTTCATTTTTATTATCTTTGTTAATACATTTGTTTTAATTTAATCATTTTTATGCCCCTGTGAATCGAAGATAGTTTTTGGTCTGTCTGTTTTTCTGTTTGTCCACAAAAACTTTAACATTCGGTATATCTTTTGAATGGTAAGTGATAAGTGATCAGATTTTCATATTTTGCATGTGTATTCCTTGTAGCAAGACCTTTCAAACGATACAAAAATAAAATTGACCTTGTGACCTTGACCTTGGCATGTGATGGACTTCTTTGAAAAAATTCTTAACTTTAACATTTGATATATCTTTTGAATGGTAAATGATATGGCTTTCATATTTTGCATGTGCATTCATTGTGGCTAGACCTTTTAATTGGTACCAGAATTTTGACTTTGACCTTGGCANTAAAACTGAAGCTGAAAAATGACATGGTTTGGTAAAAATTCAAGAATTCACTGTATTCAGCAAATTACTGTATCAACACATTTGTGTCAAACAGAATGTGAATCCACACTTACCTCAATTTTACTGTTGCATGGATTTTCAGGATCGAAATTGCGGGGCCCTTCCGACAACGCCAGTTTCGACATGCTCTAGTTGGTACCAGAATTTTGACTTTGACCTTGGCATGTAAACAACTGCATAAAAACTTTAACATTGTGTATATCTTTTGAATGGTAATTGATAGGGCTTTCATATTTTGCATGTGTATTCATTGTGGAGTGACTATTCAGTTGGTACCAGAATATTTGACCCGTGACTTTGAGCTTGGTATGTGACTGTCCGGTAAAATTTCACCAAAAAATGAAATTATATTTTGTTTTATTATATATATAGAAACATATATGAAGTATATGAAAATATTCCTGATGTAATCAAAGTCCTGATAACAATGATAGACAGAACATAATGAGTTAACTATAGATGTTCCAAAAAGGATGGGGTGAAAATTGTTTTCATAATAATGCTTGGATAATGATTGGAGGGGGTCAGTGGGTGATTTCTGTGTTTGCATCCAATTGCAATCATCATTTTATGTGATTTAACTTTTCAGTTGATACCAGAATTTATTTCTACAAATTGTTCTGTCAGAAGATTTTAAATTGTTGTTCAAAGTTGCTAAATGTTTCTTCTTAACTTCTACTCGGGGGCATAAGTGTTTCACAAAACACATCTTATTTTTCATCTAATGATATACTTGTTTGACTTAATTTACTTTTATTGGATGAATGTGCATATTCATATGATTCTCAAGTTAACATGATTTGTAATGTTAATAAGCTTAAAGGATAGTTATCTGTTGAAACACATGTGCAAGGAAACTTCACACACCCATGTCCACTCCTCCTGCTGTGTTAAACTTTAAACTCTAAACAACATCTGAAGCATGAACAATTATATACAGCACACACATCTCATAGAAGACAATAGTGCATTTTAGGCCATAGGAACACTTCATTTGTTCTTAATTTATTGAATTCTAAAGTATTTGTATGATGGAAAATCAATGCTTTGACTTTGGTAAGTATAGCCTTCATACATCTCTCTTGTTACTGGTAAAATGCTGTGTTATTTTAATTTGTAGCATTTTTCCACATGGCAGTGAGGTCTTTGACAACAATTGAAGGTCTTTTTAAATAGGAACAGTTTAATGTGAACAGCCAGTTGATCTCAACTTCATGGATAGGGTTGTGTTTTTATTTATTTCAATTATTTTCTTGAAATATACAGTGGCCATATTAAAGTTTTCCTGTGCATTAATTTCATGTAAGAACAGTCATTGTTTAAAACATTTCTAGAAATCATTCCTGGTCCGATTTTTATACCCCACCACACGTAGTGGCGTGGTTTTATGTGATGCCCTCAGTCGTCTGTCCGTCCGTCTGTCCGTCCCCCGAAGGTTTCAGACTGATAACTTTTGAACGGAATTACATACAGTCTTCAAACTTGGTATGTAGCTTGTTCACCAGAAAACTCAGGTCGAGGTGGAATATGGGGTCAGAGGTCCAAGGGGTTCTGGAGTTATGCCCCTTGATACTTCGAAATTTTGTGAAATGTGGCAGGGTATCATGTAATCCATTACTATTTTTATTTTTTTTATACAGCTAACATAACAAATACTTTCTCCCAGTATACTGTTTCCAGCCAAAACTCTTTTCTTATAAATCTAATTTTTTTCATGTATTGTCAAAAATATTTGCTTATATTATGTTGTTCTATTAGCAAAGCTTTTCAAAACAAAAGATAGGAGTTTTCATTCTAATTACAAATTTTCTGAGACTCGTGCTCATTTAACATATTTTTTCCAATACCCAGTATTTTTATGTTATGTACAAGCTGAAAATATTTATAAGGTGAGATCAAAGGACACTGATATAACTAATTACCAATAAATGTATATTATTGTTCATGTGTTCATGAAGAATTATGAAGAAAATGAGAATTAAACTATTGTATTGTTAATTGTAGAATGTATAAGACTGTTACTTAAAAAACATGCTGATCCCCGTGTGGAAGATGAAGATGGTACTACTCCATTAGAGCTAGCTAAGGATGATGCTACAAGAATAATACTTCATGATGCAGTTATTGATGCAGATTCCAGAAGAGATTCAGTTGGTATGTCTGATTAGGAGTACTCATAGTATTAGGTTTTCACAATACTTACTTTTAAAGGACAATGAAACATACATTGGTTAATAATTTAGGAAAAAAGTAAACAGTAAATGAATGAAAGCAGAATTTATTGCATGAAACATGAAAGTAAGATCTTGCATTTCATACACAAGTAAAAGATATTCTCATTGTGCCGCCTGCATTCACGCAATAGTGACATATAGGGATCACTATCCGTTGTCTTGCATCCGTGTCGTATCACAAAAAATAAGTGTCATATCTCAGGAATCATGTATCCGAGCCTTTTGCAATTTGGCATGGAATATCAATATGGGGACCTACACTGTGTAATAGAATTTGGGATCTCTCACATGCCCACTTCCTGTTTGACGGAACTTAGAATATTATTTGCTGATTGGCTTCACAAAAAAAATTCTGGCACATTTTTCTCAGGAACCACATATTCGAGCCTTCTGAAATTTATCATGGAGTATCAGTATGGGAACCTTTATTTTGAAACAGAGTCATGGATTTCTTGCATGCCCACTTCCTGTGTGACGGAACTTAGAATATTTTCCCCGTCTTGAAAATTTCTGTCAAGTTTTTCTAAGGAACCACATATTCTGGTCATCTGCAATTTGGCATGGATTATTAGTATGGGACCTAAAGTCTGTAAGAGAGTCTGGTTCACTTCCTGTTTGATAGAACTTAGAATACTTTTTGCTTTATTATCATGATTATGCAGGCAACACATGTCTTCCTTGGAAGAATACTTTTTGCTTTATTATGCAGGCAACACATGTCTTCCTTGGAAGACTTACTACTAAGTGTTTCATTTCTTGTATCAACTATACCTGCACATAGGAAAATTTAAGATAAACATACTGATCTAAGATCTGTTCTAATGTTAGGTTCTTGTAAACTTGTATCAATAACCTTGATAGGTCAGCATATTCTTAAAATTCCAATCATATTATAATATTGATCATAAAGACCTGTGGTGAAAATTTTAAGATTTGATATTTTTAACAGATGCAGTTTGTGCACAATGTAAACAGATACCTAAAGATGGTTTAAAGAGATGTGGACAGTGTCATGTGACTTTGTACTGTAGTAGAGACTGTCAGTTGAAACATTGGAAAGGAGGACATAGGAGTACATGTACAGGTATATACATTTCAGTTTGACTAATAAGTAAACATGTTATGCTTTAAAAGCCAATCAATGGTCAAATAAACAGTATTATACAATTTAATCTTAAAGATTGTCTTTTGGATATTCAATCAGGGACACTTGCCAACAGATGATATATGATATTCAGTAAGTCCACTATACAACACAAAGTGACTGCCTCACAACCTGTACATTTCAAAAACATCACAAAAACAAGCTAATTACATTGTTTCATGCTGTACAATGCTTTCTGTATTCTGCTGTATTGAAATGCAAACTGGTAAAACTATATACCAGAAGTAATAAATTGTCTGTGAAGATAAACATTGAATTCTTTTTATTCAATGACACTTTTTTGGGGATTTGCCTTGATTGGATAGTTTGTGGCAGATATGTTCTGTCTGCCTTTGATATGAAATGAATAATGTGTTCAACAATACATATAGCATGTATAGTTTAAAAATAAAATATTAGTTACTGCTGGTTTAGTGTTAAAGTGCTTCATTAGTTTTGCCAGCAAATACCATTTTGAAAAATTGACAGAAGACGGAAAAATTATGCAACACAGATTTTGAAAACAGGACAAACAAAAATAAAACAAAGAGACAGATATTTTCATAATGGTATGTTTTATTGCATTACATCAGTTTTTCATTCCAAGTTTGATACTGTTAAAGGGGAAATTTTCGTGAGGGGTATATTTTCTCTGACTTCGCATTTGACACATATTCACAAAAATATCCCCTTGCATAAATTGACACATATTAGTGAAAATATCCCCTTGCATAAATTTGATTTTACAAACTTAAAGGACTGTCAGTGAGAATCGTGAAAATAAAACATCGCGAATAGGTTTAGAAATTTAAACCACACGTAAATATCCCCTTTTTCCATGTGTGTTTACAGTATTGTAATTTGATGTTTTTTATAGGTTATGTGATTGCAAGACCATTCCATTTAGGAGAAAAACCAGGTGAAGGATTCCATACCTCTTTCTATAGAGTAATGGGATCTTCCAAACCAGATGTTAAAGTTTTTGTAAGAAATGCAGGTGAAGCTTCACAGAAAATGGCTTTTCTGCAGAACAAGAGATTCGTTGTTAAAGTTCAAATTCCAATAGGTAAGAAAATAAACCAGTTATTGTTTTACTGTATATTCTATCTTATAAAAAGTGCTGTGAAAAATATTTGAGGGCATGTCAGTGATCTCTGGCTCCAAAATGAACTATGTCCAAAACAAGTCACTTATATTTCACCAATCAGCCTTCAGGAAGGAGCACACTTCCACACAGTCTAGTTAACTGAATGACTCCTAAACTTGAAAATATTGATATCACACCATATTACTGGAGACATATAATTAAAGAGATTTGCAACTCCACAAGACCCCGATAAAACTTACACCTCACAAAAATAAATCACTTATATCTAAATAATCTATGAAAATATAATAAAACTATCTAAACTCTAAAAACAAAGTAAAACTTTTATACAAGAAAGTTGATATCACAGAAATAAAAGAGGTGTTTCAAAAGTAAACAAGGCAAACCAAGATCTTTGTGGTGTTTATCTTCGGTTTATTTACCAATATCTTTTTTGTTAATTAATATTTTTATTTCAAATTTTCTAAACTACACTATAAAATTATTATAAATATTATAATTTATTATATTAAGACAAACAAGTCACTTTCAGTTTAGAAATATGTCGACTAAATTAAAAGTAGTTGTAGAAGTTCTGATTTGGCTCTATCATGTTTGTTGTGATTAATATGAGGGGATAGAAGAGTTGCCAGTTTCTGAAATTATATGTCCCTGATATTTCCAAATACAGCAAAAACTGTCTGATACAATATAAACCTGATAGAATACCAAAGAAAATAATACATCAAGACCCATTTTCTTTTGATATTTAAATGTGTTCCATTGGGTTTATATAGTATCAGATAGTTCTGATGTATCATTGGTATAAAATATGGTTTTGTGAAAACACCGAAAACCATCTGACCGTGACATTACATAAAAATTACTTTTAAAGGGGTAGACCTGGGGTATGGGGAGATAACTCAGTTTTTCACTTACATAATTCTTAGACTTTGAGGTATGTACAATTAGAATTTCAAAATTGTAGGTTTATTTCACACAGCAAATAAATATTTTTTTTTCATGAAAATTAAGCACCCTACTTCCAGTCATTCATAAGTGCATTAACGCTACATTTATACAAAGATATCTGGAAAAATATAATAAAAGTCAGATTTCTTGCAAGGGAGATAATTTTAAGTATGTATTCAGCAATTGTATTGATTTTTACATAGTTAATTCTAAATTTCGTAAAAATTAAACAGTAGATTTTTCTAAAATTTTATTATATCTTACAAAAACCTATTTTCTTTCTATTCTCAGTTTTTGGTGAAAACTAAACAATTAATTTTTTACAAGAAGTGTTTAACACTAATCAAAATTGAGTAAAATTTTCAGCATGTACTGTTCAGAATACCCTTGTATTTCAGTTCAAACTATAAAAATTCATAAGCATACTTCATGCTTACTTTCACACTTGTTCAAACTACAGAATCTGGCTTTTAAAACATTATTATATTAAATAAGATTTTGATTAGAGCATATTTTATACACCAGAATCAAGTTCTGGACGGACCAAATAATATTAGTAAACATGATTCCCTCTATTCAGAAAATAGAACGGTAAAAATTCTTGAAAATTGCTTAAAGATTACATGAACAATTATACCTTAAAATACTGTAATTATACCTCACGCAACGAAGTTGCAGAGGGTATATAGTTTTTGACTGGTCCGTCCGTCTGTCCGTCCGTCCGTCCGTCCGTCCGTCAGTCCGTCCCTCCTTCCATCCGTCCGTCTGTCATCAAGTCGGTACACCATTTGTCCGGATAACTCCTCCTACAGTTTTTAAGATAGGAAGTTTTTATTTTGCAGGCTGATTGTTCACATATCAAAGATGTGCATGCTACTTGGATTTTGATTTTGGATAATTTTTCAGAAAAATACACATTGTTGAACTTTGTCATTTTTATCCCCTCGCCCAACGAAGTTGGGAAGGGGATATAGCGTTTGACCTGTTCGTCCATTCAAACTTAAGACCATATATCTTTTGAATAACAAGTTGTAGATGGACAATGTTTTGTCCATGGATGCATCTTGAAGAGTACAGTCAAACCTGTCTTATGTGACTTTCCAAGGGAACCACAAAAGAAGGTCACATAAGACAGGTGGTCACTTAATACAGGATTGAGATTCTGATCAACACTAATTTGTCTGTTGGCATTGTTGGTGAAATAGTGTCCATATCAGAGCTGTATTATGTTTTTCCTATAATATGTATTTTGATATAAAGGGGATTTATTAAATCAGTAACCAAACATAATTTTTCATACAGAATCAGTAGTTTTAAATAAATAAAAAAGCAATCATGATTTGCACTTAAGTACATTTTTTTATTTCAAGAAAGGTAACAATTCTAGTTAATATAAAGAAAAATTTTGCAGAGCCAATTTGTTTTTCATACTTGTTATTTTTCAAGTTATGTGTTTGCCAATACATAAAATAGCATGTTACTTCTAGATCAGGTGTTTGCTACTTTATATGAATTTTTTTTTATTTTAAGTAAAAACATTCTTTTTTTATTTAATGACACCTATTCATTATAAAAGATTTCTTTCTTAATTCCACTAATTGATTATTTTATTTAATTATACCTATTACATTATAAAAGATTCCTTTGTTTATTCAACTAATTGATTGACAGGTAACCCTAGTTCACGTTAATTGATATTGTTAAAACAACATACTTTAATTGACTGCAAGCTGGGAAGGCAAAATATGAGCAGATAATCAATTTGGATTATCTCCCTTACGCTGTTATCTCCCTTTAGCGGTTCTACTTCCGGTTAATCTGCTTGTAAACATGTTGATAATTCATTGTTTGTCAACAAAGTCGTTGAAAACAGTGTGCAGGGGCTATTTTGGGAACAAAATGACGGTCGTTAGTCGCGTAACTCAGGTGGTCGCTGAATACAGTTAAAATATATAGCAAATATCATTGGGAGGACTTCAAATTGTCGGATAAGACAGGAAGTCGTTTAATACAGTGTGTCGTTAAGGCAGGTTTGACTGTA
>MJUU01012399.1:8179-26660 GCA_002080025.1 Modiolus philippinarum | reverse complement strand
AAACTATGTTCTGCGCTGGCGGCCATGTTTTTTCGCGGAACAAAAAAATTTCGGCAAACTAAGTAAAGGACCTTCCATACATCATTCCTGTAAAATTTGGTTCAGTTTGCTTCAGTAGCTTTAGAGGAGATAGCAAATATATGCTTTTTCCCATAGGGTCCCATGTTAAACTATGTTCTGCGCTGGCGGCCATGTTTTTGGCGGATCGGAAAATTTTGGCAAACTAAGTAAAGGACCTTCCATACATCATTCCTGTAAAGTTTGGTTCAATTTGCTTCAGTAGCTTCAGAGGAGATAGCAAATATATGCTTTTTCCCATAGGGTCCCATGTTAAATTATGTTCCGCCCCTATGTTTTTTGGCGGATTGAAAAAAGTTCGGCAAACTAAGTAAAAGACCTTCCATACATCATTCCTGTAAAGTTTGGTTCAAATTGGTCCAGTGGTTTCTGAGGAGATAGTCAAAATGGACGATGACGGACGGACAGACGGACTTAGAAAAGCAAAAATCTGACCTTGCAGACAAGGGTCAAGGTCAGAGGTCACCAATCATGGTTCATGGCGTATTGTCTTGAAGCAATCTATCTACATGCAAAATATCAAATGCCTATATATTTCTCAAAAGACAAAAAAGATATAGACTGCACACGACTTGTTATTAGAAAAACAAAAATCTGACCTTGCAGACAAAGACCATTAGGTCAAAGGTCACTAATCATTGTTCATGACACATCATCTTGAAGTGATATATCTACATGCAAATTATCAAAAGCCTATCTCAAAAGACGAAAAAGTTATAGCCTGGATATGACTTTGTTACGGACGCACGGACAGACAGACCTATAGGGCGTCTGTCACTATGTGGTGGGGCCCTAATTATGTATGCATGGTCCTTTACAATTATTGCTCATTTCATTCTGATCTGACAAAAAAAAAACAGGTGCCAGTGCTGAATTTATATTTAATATTGGATTCTATGGAAAAAAACACTGAAACCTTCAGTTTGTGATTTTTGTGTTCTTACCTCATCCAAGATGGCTACCAGTAGGAAACGTAGCTTAATATTGAACCCTATGGTAACACTTTCATAATTTTCTTTCTCTGAAACATTAATTTTCTCAAATAAGTCCTTAGACAGTCTTATTTAAAATAGTATAAGGAAATGTCTGCATGTCTGCATCTCAACCAAAATGGCTGCAAGTGGGAAACATAGCAGAACATTGGAGCCTGTGGCAAAACTCGTTGTAAGATCTTCTACTGTGAAACTATCTTTAGTAATTGGCACCAAACATGATCACAAAAGACCTTCTTAGTCCCTGTTATAAGAGTCAAGCAGGTTCACATCATATCTGAACTGGCATCAGCAGGACTCACAGCTTTCACATTGTTCCCTTAAGCATTACATTCATAGATCTTGATGTCTGAAACCTTTGAGTAGTGAGAACCAGACCTCATCATAACAATTATATGTGTTCTCTGCTGATCTCTAGTGCAATTTGCCTGACACAAACAAAATATGCTATTTTAACAAGAGCTGTCGCCAAATGGCAGCCAAATATACCCCCCACTTATTGAACCCTGGATCGATATGGTAAGTGAAAATTTAAGTTGGTGTGGACACAATACAGGTGTGGACACAGTACAAGTGTGGACACAGTACAAGCATGGACATAATGATATAATCTTCAAGAAAGAAGTTTTCACAAGGGTTCCAATGAAAATGCTCTGTCTCAATCAGACAAATATGAAATTCACCTTTTTTTTAGCCTATTTGACATTTTACACAAAAATCATAAGCATAAGAGAAATTTCATTACTACACTTTGCAAACAACTTTTAAAGAGGATTACAATGAAAAAAAAGTGCCTCTCTAACAGTTTGACTTCAAAGTTTGACACAATATCTAGAAGTTGCACTTACGAGGTAACCCATAAAGAACACATACATAGGGAATCAATGAAAAGTCAAAGTCGAATTATCTCCCCTCCTGGTTTTGGACAATAATTATATTCCTTCATGCACATCTCCATATAGTGTCCTTCCTTTGTGTAAACTTTCATTAAAATCCTTCACGTGGTTTAAGAGGAGTTGCGCGTACAAGGTAACTCATATATAGGGAATCAACGAAAAGTCAAAGTCGAATTATCTCCCCTTCCTGGTTTCTGACAATAATTATATTCCTTCATGCACATCTCCATATAGTGTCCTTCCTTTGTGTAAAGTTTCATCAAAATTCTTCATGTGGTTTAAGAGGAGTTGCGCTTACGAGAAGTGTGAACAGACAGACGGACAGACAGACAGGGTGATTCCTATATACCCCCCCCCCCCAAACTTTGTTTGCGGGAGGTATAATAAACAATAAATTTATGCAATTATATTCTGAAAGGTTAGATTTCAATCATCTCAGTAAGCATTGTATGAGACTTGGAAATTCCCCTTAGATGTCTGAATTTTCTTGCCTTGGTTTTAGATTCTATGTTTCTCAGTTCTACGACTAAAAACAAAGCTTTAAATTTTGGGAATAATAAATAACCCTCATCATATTCTGACATTTATTAATAATTAACAATGAGATGAACAGCATAATATAAAATATATTGTTTACAACATTTACTTGACATTGAACCTAATTTCGGACACTGTTGTACGATTATAAAATCAATTAAATATGTAAAATAACAACCTGTAAGATATTGTATATATTTTGCAATTACATCTTCTAATTCAACATTTGTTTACTTGTTCAAAAAAGAGTAAAAATTATAGATTCTGTGATTTTGAAATTAGGATTCACAATTACATTCAATAAATACAATGCTGTGATCACAATGCTTCTAAATACAAATGTGAAAACATAATAAACATAGACTCTCTCTAAAACAATCTTATTTATAAAGCGACATTAGCTATACAATCTAAAGTAATGTACATCTGAATTTGACTGTTGTCAAACTACAAGGCCCTAACAAAAAGGTGACTATCAAAGTATATTTTTCAAAAAAGAGGCAATCATATACACCTCCTTTTTTTCTGTTTATATCTCATTAAATGACATCACCAAGGAATTAATCAAACTATATAAATACAATTTACAAACTAAATATTATAACCTACCCAAGAAATGAAAGAATATGGTCATGATGAAAGATTAATACTTGACAAGTTCATAAATGATACATCTCAAATGCAATTGTCATAAGAAAGCTGAATACTGGTGCATCAGATAAAGATTTAACACTAGAAATATAAAGGAGTTTTCTCTAATTTCTAGCAAATTTAACCAACGCCTGACCGATGTGATAAAAATATTTCTCGTCACTAGTGAGAGAACAACTCGCGTGGAATTTCCCGCCACATCTTTATGGAATATAATTCTCGGTGCTTACATTATGTCATTAGAGAAACATTTTCTACAACTTAAACACTTTAATTATGAAATTTTTCACATCTTGTTAAATAAATTTTCAAATGATTAAAAACTCGGCAAGCCTCGTTTTCAAACATTTGCAAAATTTATTTAACTCGATGTAAGAAATTTCATAATGAACTTAGTTCTCGTTGTAGAAACTATATTTTTTTACTGATTTGCAATGTGGGCAGGGTCAAGGTAAAAATGTTAAAAAATATGGTACCTTCAGAAAGCTCTCATAAGAAAGTCACATACTAAACATAACCAAAGAAATATAAGTCTCAAAGAAAAAGTTTTTTTCTTACTGCCCTTGAAAGGTCAAGGTCGAAATTCTACAATGATTAAGTTAACCTAGGGCAATGTCAAGGTCAAAATGTCAACAAATATGGTACCTTGAGGGTGCTCTCCCAACAAAGTCACATGTCAAATTCGAAGTATCTGATCATTTTCAATGTCAGGGTCAAATTGTCTGTAATCAAATTGCCTGCAATGAAGTATCTAACCCATTTCAATGTAAAGGACAAAATGTCTACAACTATGGCATCTCAAGTAAGTTTTCAACATAAGCAAGTAACATTCCAAATGTGAAGCATTCATATGCCTTGAAATTCAACTCCCACTCTCAGAGACAAAGTTAGTTTTCAAAATTTCAAAAACTGCCCTTATAGCAAGTCAAAGTCAAAATGTAATCAAATATTGTACCTCTGAACAGCATTCCTCATAATTTGAGTTGTTCAAATATAAATATCTTAGCAGTACTGTTGATTCTACAACTAATGTTAAAGTTTTCATTGAAGATGACACCAAGGTAATGACAATAGCTCTCAGGACATACATCCTAGTGGGCAAAGAAAGAATTCATAGCTATGAATATTAATCTTAAAATACATCAAAATTCAAAGAGAATAAGAGTCTATGACAAGATATGTATTTCTTGAGGACATCTGTTTATATTCTACAATAGAGTACTCTTAATATGGCAAAACAATGATTAAAGCTTATAACATAAGACGGTCTTTTTCACAAAAAAATGTAATGTAAACTGTACATAAACATCACTGTACCATTCATATTTTACAATGAAGATGCAGACTTCTAAACAGAACAACATAAGTGATCTTCATCAAAAACATCAATTTGCTCATCCATCTGTATATTAGGATTGTCATCTCATAAATTAACATATTATAAACAAAAAGAAAAAATTACCGGTAATAGCTATTTTTATGCAAGCACTATTCACATAATCGTAACTTGTTTAGATGCACTCAATTAAATTAATTTAATAATTATAATGACTACCAAGTCATTAAATTTGTAAATGAAAATAAAGCAGTTCCATTATTTATTTATATTTGGCCCTTTCAGCCCTTTTTTTTCTCCATCAAAAGTAGATATTATCTAGGGAATACCCCTAATGTACAATTTAAAGCAAACAAATGAAACAAACTGCATCAAGATACAATAAAAAAACATTCTGCATGAAGAAATGCATGGATTTTTTAGCATTGTCACACTTTGTTTGGAAAAGGAATTTCCTCAAAGAAATTATCTAAAAATCAAAATACCCCCCCCCCCCCAAAAAAAAAAACAAANATTGAACAAGTGTAATTTAAAGCAAATGTGGACACAGTAAAAAGCTTGACACAGTAATTAGCTGGTCACAAAATAGTGAAAATAAAGCTTACAATGAGAATATTCCAAAGAAAAAAATCCCATCAAAATCTGAAATAAAGATTTCACATATTTCTAATAATTGCAATTTTAGCCCCTTTGACCCTTATAGCCCGGAAACGGTAAGAGCTACATCAAATCTGTTGACATGTTTGACCCCTTATAGCACAGAAACGGTAAGAGCTACATCAAATCTGTTGACATAGTTCTTAAAGCTTGCATTGAGAGGAATCCAAAGAAAAAAATCCCATCAAAATCTGATCTAAAATAAAGATTTCACATATTTCTAAAAATTGCAATTCTGGCCACTTTGACCCCTTATAGCTAAGAAACGGAAAGAGCTACGCAAAATCTGTTGACATACCACTGAAAGGCTACAATGAGAAAAATCTAAAGAAAAAAATCCCATTGAAATCAGACGAAAAATAAAAATTTTAGGTAATCTGCAAATTTGCAATTTTGGCCCTGTTAGGCCACTCATAGCTTGGAAAGGAAACAAATATCAAAAATTGGGGTGATGCAGCACTATGTTTATTTTAAATAAGGAATCCATTGCAAAAAACTGCATCAAAATCAGACTAAAATAAAAAAAAACAAAATTTTTGAAATTTGCCCCTTTTGGGCCCCACTTATCTTGTGAACGGTACATGCAACATGAAATCCGTTGGCATACCCCAAATTGGAAATTTTGTAAGGAGTTTACTGAATGAAACCCCATTAAAATCCGATAAATAATAAAGATTCTACAGTCAAATATGTGAAAACACCCAATTTAACCCCTTCTTCAGAAACGGGCAGGGCCAGGAACATAAAATTATGACCCAGGCTTAAACATGTGCCGACCCAGGCTTAAACATGTGCCAAGAAACATCATATTAAAATTTGAAAATGATCTGTTTACTTGAACCCAAATTATAATGTCCACAGCCACGAAAATTTCCAATTTTACCCCTTTTTGGCCCCTTTTTCTAAAACAGGTTGGGCCACAAACCCGAAATTAAAACCAAGGATTCACCTTAACCCAAGAAGCCTCATTTGAAGATGATCTGTCCACTAGAAACAAAGTTATGCTGGACACAGACGCCAACGACTGCGCCATACCATAATACCAACGCAAAATTTTTGCAGTCGTATAAAAATAAAACAAAACAGTGGCCTACCGTCATACAATAAATTTTTGCAGATGTATAATATACATGTTTAATGGGGATTTTTACAGTCAAACAGGTGGAGTTGCAATGGGTACAAAAATGGTTCCTAGTTTTGCTTGCTTGCTTGCTTGCTTGTTTGTTGGATATCTGGAGGAAAAAATGTTTACGGAGTTCAACGGTCCCCTTCCTGATCTTTACAAAAGATACATAGATGATATTTTTGGTGTTTCTAGTAATTCTGATCAGGAACTCCAAAGTTTCATTGGCTTTGTATAGTCTTACCATCCAGCCATAAAATATACTTTCACTGTAAGTGAATCGGAATTGCCGTTTTTAGACATTTTCTGCAGGGTATCCGACTATGGCATTGAAACTTCGATCTTCTATAAACCCACTGATGCTCATTGTTACCTTAATTACAACTCTTCTCATCCTAAAACCTGCAAGGATGCTATTACTAAGTCGCAATTTGTAAGACTTAGGGGTTTTTGCAGTGATGAAGAAGATTTCAGAATACAGTGCAACAAAATGACATCGTTCTTAACTTCAAGGGGATATCCCAAAGCTGTTGTTGACAGGGCCTCGGAATCCGTTTGTAAACAGAATAGACAACATATTCTGCGTCCAAAACGCAAGTCACAGAATGACAGAGTACCTCTTGTTCTCAATTACCATCCCCACAACATAGCCATCCGCAACATTCTCTTGAATAATTCTAAGAGCATTATTATGGAAGACAGTTTGATTGCTGATATTTTCAATCAGTGCCCCTCATTGCTTTTCTTCGCGGAAAATCTCTTCACGAGCATCTAGTCAGCAGTAACTTAAAATCTAAAGTAGTGCTGGCTAATTACAGGGGCACTAAAGATGTAAAAGACCCGAGATGTGTTATCTGTCCCCATACTCTTGAAACCAACGAAATTCGAGGTCCTGACAACACATTTACCATACACAATGGATACACCTGCACAACACAGAATCTGGTATATGCTATCATATGTGGGCAGTGTCATAAGATATACATAGGGGAGACCTGCCGCCGACTGGGCGACCGCTTTGCAGAACACATCCACTCTGTCCGTAATAATACGGATTGCCCAGTCGGCAATCATTTCAGACTCCCTAACTACTGCCCACAAGATATGCAAGTAACAGTGCTAATAAAATTACATGGAGGCCAGGACAATAGACGTACGTTGGAACAACGGATTATTTTCAGACTGGGTACTTTAAAACCCAGGGGTTTAAATGTAAAACAATCATTCTATGACTAATGAGTCTCGTTGTCGTATGATTTTTAGTGGCTGGATTGTTGATAATGTTGCTAATAGTGTACACGTAATGTCAAAGATTTTTTACCTGTATCATATACATTA
The DNA here is from genome assembly GCA_002080025.1 of Modiolus philippinarum. Lineage (NCBI taxonomy): Eukaryota > Metazoa > Mollusca > Bivalvia > Mytilida > Modiolidae > Modiolus > Modiolus philippinarum. The sequence goes on along the minus strand of MJUU01012399.1, from coordinate 19,052 downwards.
ATTTTAAACACTGCACATGCAATGTCAAAGATGTTTTACCAGTAAACAATATACTATTTTTCAACTACTACTTCATTCTTCACGACCCACTGGTAGACGACAGATTTGTCAAAATCAACCTTTTTATTGCTTCTACTCTTTTAATTTGCCATGTGTTTTTTGTACTTCAGGTCATATTTTAGATTTTAAATTCATCCCTTTTAACAGCTCACATACTCATATATCTCGTTATTTTGTTATTGGCCTTGAGAGCTGTTTCTCAACACATATTTTGTTTTATATAATATACATGTAATGATGAACATGTAATTTTTGGCAAAACATTATAAATCATAGAAAAATACATAACACAAATAATTATGTCATTAAAGAGACATACATTCCTAACTAACATCCTTAAAATCAGTTTACATGTATTGAGCAAAACAAACACAATCAAGTGCAAACAATGTATTTTCCATTATATGTAGTTACAGGAGTCAAAGTACACAATACACTACAAAGTTCCAAAGGAAAAATACTCTCTTTAGAAAATTAAACTTACATATGAAAAAGAGCACTCTTTTGGTCAAAGTAACAGACAGTTTTCTTCACTAATACTAGCATGACAAGTGTAATGGGTCATAATCATCATCCATCAATATGACTTAAGTCTGTTTCACTTCCTTTAGATAATGAATTTTGCATTCTGCTGACTTTAGTAGCTTATATTTCGGCACAAAGTTTTGTACACATGTGTAAAAATATCGTACAACTTCCAAAACCTTTCACATTTTGATAACGTCTGAATACTTTGCAGGCAAAACCGCTTTTTAAAAATGCCTATTATGTTTAAATGAAGGATTTTTTTAGCAGCCCATTGTCAAAAAGACTCAACCATTCTGATATAGGTAACATCAGGTTTACCTTTCAACAAATCAAAAATCAACAATAAGCCTCACTTTGATCATGTGTAAACATAAGACATGTGCTTTTGTAGCGACTGACCCTCCCTGTCACTGTTCCAAATAAAAAAATGCAACTATGGAAGGAAATAAAGACATGGGGCAAACAAGTCTACTAAATTCAGTCTTTGTTTTGTTTTTCATGTTTTTTCTCTTTATCTTTTAATTATTTATTTTTTGGGGGGGGTGTTCAAATCAGTGGTCGGTATGTACAAATTTATGGCTTATTTTGTAGTATTTTAAGTAGCTGTGATTACTTTATTTTTGTGTGGTACATTTGACTTCTGAATTAATATCAACTAATATCTCCGTTTGTTCTTCATTTTAATCCTCTTGCATATTGCCCTCAAAATGAAATGAGCCAACACTTAAAATTTTTTCACCTAGAAGACAAAAACTACGAAATTGCACATGTATGTAGAGCCTTGCACATGTCCTAGAAAAAGAGTTGAATCGTTTTCCAGATATCTTCATGACTTTAAATGGTGAACCTGACAGACACACTGTTTCACTGGTGACTCTCCAGAAACAAAGCTGACTAAGTTTGCTTCCTTGGACCTGACAGACACACTGTTTCACTGGTGACTCTCCAGAAACAAAGCTGACTAAGTTTGCTTCCTTGGACCTGACAGACATACTGTTTCACTGGTGACTATCCAGAAACAAAGCTGACTAAGTTTGCTTCCTTGGACCTGACAGACACACTGTTTCACTGGTGACTATCCAGAAACGAAGCTGACTTAGTTTGCTTCCTGTTGGATAAATTAAGCTACAAATGAGAGTATATCCAAAAGGGTGCAATTTTCATTTGGTAGCATTTTGAATTTGACATGGATGTGCTGGACACAAGTTTTAATAAAGGGCTACGCAGAGTGCAGCATGATATGACTGCACCATGTCAACCACTGAAATTTGAAAATGTGTAATTTAGAGCAGATTTGGACACAGTAAAAAGCTTGAAACAACGACAGTAGAATACCAAAGGAACAAAGGAGGGAAATCCACAAAAATCGAAGTCATTCAAGGGTAATTTGCCTTTAATTGATAAAATACATTTTTTCCGTTAAGAGAACAGAAGTCCAAGGACATGCCCAAAAACGAGAACACAGAAAACAGTAATTAGATGGACACAAAAAAAGCTTGATACAGAAATAAGCTGGACCCAAAATAGTAAAAATAAAGCTTACAATGAGAATAATCCAAAGAAAAAATCCCATCAAAATCTGATGAAAAATAAGGATTTCGCATATTTGTTATAATTGCAATTTTGGCCCCTCTGACCCTTGTAGCTTGGAAATGATATGAGCTACGCCAAATCCATTGAATGCTATTTATAGCTTACAATGAGAGGAATGCAAGGAATAAAATCCCATCAAAATCTGAAAAATAAAGATTTCACATATTTGTAATTATTGTAATGTTGGCCCCTTTGACCCCTTATAGCCCAGAAGTGGTAATAGATACACCAAATCTGTTGACATATTACTGAAAGCTTACAATGAGAGGAATCTAAAGAAAAAAATCCCACTGAAATCTGATGAAAAATAGAAATTTTAGGTAATCCGTATGTTTGCAATTTCGGTCCCATTGGGCCCCTCATAGCTTGGAAAGGAAACAAATTATCAAAAATCTTGTGGTGCAGCACTAGTTTATTTTCATAAGGAATCTATTGCAAAAAACTACATCAAAATCGGACTAAAAATAAAAAATTGAAATTATTGAAATCGCCCCTTTTGCGCCCCATTTATCTCGTGAACGGTACATGCCACATGAAATCCGTTGAAATACTACATGTTGGAAATTTTCTAAGGAGTACACTGAAAGAAGCCCCATCAAAATCTGATAAATAATAAAGATTCTACAGTAAAATATGTGAGAACACCCAATTTAACCCTTTTTTGGCCCCTAATTCTGAAATGGGAGGGGCCAAAAAGTAAAAGAAAACAAATTTTCTCAAGAATGTTCCAAGATACATCATACTAAAATTTGAAAACAATCCGTCTACTAGAACCAAAGTTATGCTGGCCACAGACACGAAAATACCTAATTTAACCCCTTTTTGGCCTCTTTTTCAAAAACAGGTGGGGCTGGGAACGCGAAATTAAGACATGGGCTTAAACTTGTGCCAACAAACATCATACTAAAATTTGATAACAATCCGTTTACTAGAACCAAAGTTATGCTGTCCACAGACGAGGACGCCAGTGCCATACCATAATACGAGCGCAAAATTTTTGGCGAACGTATAAAAATGATCATTATATCTGTCACAGCCTGTTTAAATACTTTGTAACTAAGAACTATATAAATACTTTATAATAGATGAATAAATAAGTAGTGCAGAATTACATGCAGTGAAAACAAGGAAATTTTCACGACCATTTTATTTTCGCTTTTTTGTGCGGTAAGGGATGAATCACAAAATTAAAACTGTCGCGAATATAATAATGCCATTGGGTAAATTAGTACCTTCACTGACAAATGCAAATTCAAGACAGCGGTAATATGAAAGTTAATTTTAAATCCACAAAATAAAGACAGTGCAAAAATTCCCAGTTTATAGTACCTGATAACTACAGTGTGAGAGGGATGGAAGTACCTAATACAAATACCAAGATATGTTGCAACAATATTTTTTTTTCATCTTCTTCTTACTATAATTAAATGAAAATGATTTTCCCTTAAATTCTAAAAATAATACTGATACTTGATAAAAATTAAAATTTTGTGGAAAAGTTTTGACTAAATGTTCTGTATATAATTATATAATTTTTTGTCAGACACATAAACTAAATCTTAGTCAATTTCTTCAGAATTTCAGACTGAATAAGAATTATAATTATTCAATAATCAATATCAATAAATATGATACACAAAACTTAAATTCAATTTAAACCAGAGGCTCCCAGGAGCCTGTATCGCTCACCTAGTTTTCATTTGCCACAATCATGCTAACATTGTAAGTTATACAGTTGAACTTCAGTCTCTCCAACTTCAGTAGTTCAAACACAACCAATATCTTGAAGTGTATTTACAGTCTGATCATGTTTTACTATATGTCTTTGTTGGGCTTTTTTGACAAAAAACATTCTTGCTAATGACCACTTTTGACAGCAGTTTTGAAGTCGAGAGATCATTTTGTAAATGGTGGTAAACAACAATTTTTAACACCATAAATTCTCAACATCAATATCTATTTGGAAACCAAATTTTATTGAAGTCGTACAATGTTGAACTTTCCCGCCTTATTTGGTGGCCATTTTGAAAATGGCAGGCAACGAACAATTTTTAACATCAGTTTTGAAGTGGCCACTTCAATACCTATTTGGAAACCAAATTTCATTGAAATCACACAATGTTGAATTTTCCCGCCTTTTTTGGTGGCTATTTTGAAAATGGCGGTCAATGAACAATTTTCAACACCGGTTTTGAAGTCGCAACATCAATATCTATTTGGAAACCAAATTTCATTGAAATCAGACAATGTTGAATTTTCCCGCCCTTTTTTGGCGGCCATTTTGAAAATGGAGGTCGATCAACAAACTATTTTCAACACCAATTTTGAATTCACCACAGTATGGCAAACATTTCATCATTTAACACTTAACCTTTATCTTCTATAGTTTTGGAAATAAAAGACAAAAAATACAAAAAAAATTAAAAATTCTGTGAAAAAAGGGCAATAACTCCTACAAGGGGTTTTGGATTTTCTTCAAAATTTCAGGATAGGTAGATCTTGATATGCTGAACATTTTTGCAATTAAAAGTTGACCTCTATCTGTTATAGTTTTTCAAATAAAAAATAAAATAAATTAAAATTTTGAAAATTTTACGGAAAAAGGGCAATAACTCCAAGACGGATTTTCAGATTTTCTTCAAAATTGCAGGGCAGGTAGATCTTGCCATGCTGATCATTTTTACATGTGTCAGATTTTTTATATCTGTAACAGTTTTCGAGTTATTTGCAAAATACAGCAATTTACCCCCTTTGTTCTATTTTTAGTAACAGCAGCCATGTTGTTTGATCCTCGAATTTTGAAACTGCATACCCTGGTGATGATTCAGGCCAAGTTTGGTTACAATTCGCCCAGCAGTTTCAAAGGAGAAGATTTTTGAAATTGTTGACGGACGGACAGATGGATGACGGACGACAGACGCAAAGTGATGGCAAAAGCTCAATTGGCCTTTTAGGCCAGATGAGCTAATAAAAACTGTGAATAATAAAGTTGTGCATTATTCTATGTACAGTTCTTAAATCAAAACTGTGAATAATACAGTTGTGTGTCTATGTACAATTCATCAGAATACTGGCCTTCAAATTATCATGTACTATTAAATATAAAAGTGCATATGCATTTAGCAAACAAGATGTGTAATTGATAATCCAAATCAAAAATTGTTGTGATGTACTTTTACAGAAAACATCTTTAATCTTTGAATATTTTTCAGGAAAACAATTTACCTGGTACATCTAACCAACATTTTCTATGCTGCTGTGATGTGTATACATGTAAATGTATGTCATATCATTTATAATATAAGTGTATCTGAAAAGTTTTGAGACAAATATTTTATAATTCTATGATATCTTCTCTTATCTGTGTACAGGAATCATAATAAACTGGTTTCAGTAAAATTAAAAAAAACAAGAGTTATCTCCTATATCTTTGTACAAACGGTTTTGGTAGTTGAAATTAGTGCAAGAAGGAAAGGGTGGTATATGAAAATAGGCAATAAAATTAGGTGTTTTGTTTTGTTTCTTTCTTTTGAGGGGTGAGTGAATTCACTTGTTTCAAAAGCGTATATGAAGGCACTTTTATTGGTAAACTGAAATTTCCCTATGTGATCATAGAAAGTGTTCTGCCTTTGGGAAAAGTGAAAGATGTTTTCATGGGTAGAGATGGAATGTAGAATTTCAGAAAGAATACAAAATATTTTTCGATTTAAAAATCAAGCAATGAATATATAATCTTATCAACAAAGAAAATTAAAACTCATATGTAACTAAAATATAATAATACAGATAGGACAATTTTTTCAAAAATGCATTCCAGAAATCAACATTGAAAGTAAACTCATACTACAAATACATTATAAGAACAGTTTTTACTAAATTTTTCTATAGTAAGAATGTTATACATTAGTGTATTAAAGAGCAAAAAAGCGCAAAAAAATTACAAAATTTTATACATATCCTAGATCCTAACTTTACAAAGAAATCAAATCTGTTAGACACTAAATAAACAAACATATCAATTTTCCTGGAAACAAATTAACATTTCGATAGTTCAATGTGACTTCTTTGACTTCTATTCCTTTAAAAAAAATTCCTGGCACTTTTTTAACAATACAATTACATATAGCATTTACAAGTTTCTGCCACATAAACAATATATAACAAAGTTAAGACTTACAAATAACATTAAAGCTTGAATGACTAGGCTGTTTGGTAGGCTGATGTTCAAATTCAGCCAATGATAAATAGTCTTTTAATTTCTGCGGTACTCCCAATGTTCCTATTTTTAGATTAGGGTGTTCCCTCATTCTTTGTCTTATCTTTACTCTACATAATTGTTGTAATGATGGAGGATTCTTTGAAAGAGTGATCAAGTGGTTGCAGAAATCTTTATGGCTGTTTAATTGCCGAGGAATCTCTCCAGTTTTCTGAAATAAAAGTATACAAACAACAAAATAAATGGACAAAAAGCATAAGCAAGATCACTTAACTAATTCTCGTAAAAGTCTCTAATTCCCCTAAACACATTTTGCATTCATTCTCAAAAGTAATTAATCTAAAGATGTTCCTTCAACTTATGTGAAATATTCTGCAACAGATTAAAGACCTTTTAGCAAAAAGGTCTAAAACATCAAGATCTTGATGATTTTTTTTTATAAAGTATGTAGGAATTGCTCCCTTTTATTTAATTTTTATGTTATCATTTTTTTTCTAGTATGATTATAATAAGGTTTCCTGTTTTAAGGATATGATGTATCAGAAGGGCCTACCTCAAATGTTGCAATAACTACTAGCTCATTTTATTTACAACCGTGGAAAATTATAAAGGCAAAAGCACTTGTCAAAATTTAGAATTAAATATGGCAGAAATTATTTGGTAACAAACCTTGTTTCTAGCATCAGGAGTGGCACCAGACGCTAACAGATACCTAATAACATCAATCTGTCCACTGGTGGCAGCCAGGTACATTGGTGTCACACCCCAGTTATCTGCCTGATTTACATCTGCACCATGCTAAAACAGTGAGTTCATGAATTTTTTTATTATTCAGAAAGAAATATACCACATAACAATACTTATATATTGTGGATTTTTTCGCAGAACAAGAATATTATTTTCCTATGGTGTTGTCAGGTGCTTAATTATGGAATCTGTTCAAACCTATATAGCCTTATCCTTTGGTTATTGATTCTATAAATTGTCAATATTAAGGTTCCTCTCCAACTGAAAAGACTCTGCAACATGATTTCCCAATCTTTTCATGCAGGATTAAAATAAAGGGCTACGAAGAGCGCAGCATGATACAACCGCACCATGTCATCCACTGAAATTTGAAAAAGTGTAATCAAAGTAAATTTGGACACAGTAAAAAGCTTGACACAGTAATTAGATGGACACAAAAAAAAGCTTGACACAGTAATAAGCTGGACCCAAAATAGTAAAAATAAAGCTTACAATGAGAATAATACAAAGAAAAAATCCCATCAAAATCTGATGAAAAATAAGGATTTCGCATATTTCTTATAATTGCAATTTTGGCCCCTCTGACCCCTTATAGCTCGGAAATGATATGAGCTATGCCAAATCCCATAGTTGCCAACCTCTGACGATGAAAAATCATGTCATGACATGACATGAGATATCAAAAAGCGTGTGAAAACGCGCGACATACTTTCGGATTATTGAACAAAATTTATATAAAATTAATTTGCCAATATAAATGCCCATTGTACTCAACATTTGCCTGTTTTGCTGATTTTATAGGTATATATTTCAAAACAATTACAAGTTTGGTTGAATTTACAAGTCAATAAGGCAAAAGTTAGCAGAGTTCTCAGCCTTATCCTTGATTACATCATTCAACAAATGTTTTGAAGCTGGCAAGGAGGAAATGGGCTTAGACCCGTTTTGACAGATAAATGGTTTCAAATGAGCCCTAGCTTTTGTATATCCGACTATATCACTTTCTGTAAATGATCCAATGTAAACTGCATAGCCCTCTACTCCACGATCACTTTCTTTGACTTCAAATTAATTCAAACTCGGAGTCCCAAATTTTCTTTTGGTATCACTGATCCAGTACAAAAATATCGTTTTTCTATTTGCACTCGTGTCTTTAGTCATCGTACCCAACCAAGATATTTATTGAAACGATTTTAAATCAGTTGTTTGGCCGAATCGAAGTTTGCAATTTACCGTACGATCATGAAAAGTCCGGAGAATCACGCTAATAACCAAAAACATTAACAATGGTTGTGGAAAAGTCCAGAGAATCACGAAAAACACGAAAAATAAAGATTTCACATATTTGTAATAATTGCAATTGCCCCTTTGACCCCTTATAGCCAAGAAGCGGTAATAGATACATCAAATCTGTTGACATACTACTGAAAGCTTGCATTGAGAGGAATCCAAAGAAAAAAATCCCATTAAAATCTGATCTAAAATAAAAGATTTCACAAATTTCTAAAAATTGCAATTCTGGTACCTTTGACCCCTTTTAGCTCAGAAACAGAAAGAGCTACACCAAATCTGTTGACCTACTACTGAAAGCTTACAATGAGAGGAATCTAAAGAAAAAAATCCCATTGAAATCCGATGAAAAATAAAAATTTGAGGTAATCCGTATGTTTGCAATTTTGGTCCCTTTGGGCCCCTCATAGCTTAAAAAGGAAACAAATTATCAAAAATCTTGTGGTGCAGCACTAGTTTATTTTTCACAAGGAATCCATTGCCAAAAATTCCATCAAAATCGTACTAAAAATAAAAAATTGAAATTTTTGAAATTCACCCCTTTTGGGCCCCATTTATCTTGTGTACGGTACATGCCACATGAAATCCGTTGGCATTTACCAGATTGAAAATTTGCTAAGGAGTACACTGAAAGAAACCCCATCAAAATCCGATAAATAATAAAGATTCTACAGTCAAATATGTGAAAACACCCAATTTAACCCTTTTTTGGCCCCCAATTCTAAAAACTAAAGGAAAAAATGTTTCTCAAGAATAGTCCAAGGAACATCATACTAAAATTTGAAAACAATCCGTCTACTAGAACCAAAGTTATGCTGTCCACAGACATGAAAATACCTAATTAACCCCTTTTTGCCTCTTTTTCAAAAACAGGTCGGGCAGGGAAGGCGAAATTAAAACCCGGGCTTAAGCTTGTGCCAACAAACATCATACTAAAATTTGATAACAATCAGTTCACTAGAACCAAAGTTATGCTGTCCACAGATGCCAACGCCGACCCCAGCGCCATACCATAATACGACCGCAAAATTTTTGCGGTCGTATAAAAAGATAAACAGTTAAAAATTTCTATTTTAATCACAACTAGAAGTGGTGCCATCAGAAAAGATTGCCATCCCCGCACTCACCTGTTTGACACAGAGAACAGTCGCTATAGACCCTTGGGGTAATTTTCCTCAACATTTTTAATTCAAGTTATTAATAGTCACTATTTTCACTTTAGAAAGAATATAAGGATATACCATTGCTAGGTAGAATTTCCAAAAATGAGTGGTCTTTGAGACTTTCATGAAATTTACCAAATTTGGGATCAATTATTTTGTAGATCCAATTGGTGAAAATGATTGCCCTAATAGAAACAAATCCTAACAGTATGGTTGCTAGGGAGAATTCCAAAAAATAAGTGGTCTTTGACACTTTCAGGAAATTTACCATAATTGGAATAAAAAATTTTTGAAATCCAATTGGTGAAAATGATTGCCCTAATAGAAACAAATCCTAACAGTATGGTTGCTAGGTAGAATTCCAAAAAATAAGTGGTCTTTGAGACTTTCAGGAAATTTACCAAAATTGGAAATCAAATACACATATTTTTGAAAATCAATTGGTGAAAATGTTAGTCCTAATTGAAACAAATTACTACATGTATGGTTGCTAGGTAGAATTCGAAAAATTAAGTGGTCTTTGAGACTTTCAGGATATTTACCAAAATTGAAATCATATTTCAGAATTCTAAGTATTCAAAATTTTATTTTTTCCAAACACTTCTCAAACTAGAGGCTCAGACACTGAGCCTGTATCGCTCACCTGACAAAATGCTGAACAGCAAGATTTTTTGATGTTCTGTATGGTGGCCATGTTTTTTATGTGAATTTCCCATAGGGCCAAAATAAACTTTGTTCTGTGCTGGTGGCCATGTTTTTCATTGGATCAGAACAAAATGAGCAATCTTTGTTAAGGACCTTCAGTTCATCATTCCTGTAAAGTTTGGTTGAATTTGCTTCAATGGTTTCAGATGAGAAGAGGAAAATGTAAATTTTCCAATGGGGTCCAATGTTAAACCTTAGATCCGCACTGGAAGCCATGTTTTCTATTGGATGGAAACGAAATGAGCAATCTTCGTAAAGGACCTTCCATACATCATTCCTGTAAAGTTTGGTTGCATTTGCTTCAGTGGTTTCAGAGGAGAAGATGAAAATGTGAATTTCCCATAGGGCCAATGTTAAACTATGTTCCATGCTCAGGCGGCCATGTTTTTTATCGGATCGGAAAGAAATGAGCAATCTTTGTTAAGGATCTTTAGTACATCCATTTCTGTAAAGTTTGGTTGCATTTGCTTCAGTGGTTTCAAAGGAGAAGAAGAAAATGTGAATTTTCCCATAGGGTCCAATGTTAAACCATGTTCCGTGCTGGCGGCCATGTTTTTTGTCGGATTGGAAC
>MJUU01012396.1:50447-66241 GCA_002080025.1 Modiolus philippinarum | reverse complement strand
AGTGAATATCGAAAAAGTAAATGAATGTCAAAATGACTTTTTTCGAATAAGTAAATGAATATCGAAAAAGTAAATGAATGTAAAAATGAAAATTTCCGAATAAGTAAATGAAAATCGAATAAGTAAATGAATATCGAAAAAGTAAATGAATGTCAAAATGACTTTTTTCGAATAAGTAAATGAATATCGAAAAAGTAAATGAATGTTAAAATAGTATTATCTGCTTATACACATATTTTGGACTTAGAAGTATTTTGAAATTTGAAAGTCGAAAAAGGAAAAAGGAAAAAGTAGACTACTTGTCATTCGTCAACAAATCTCTCTAAAAGAATACCAAATAGTAACCACCCTTATATTACACCTCAAATACTAATTAACACTTGTCCAAAAATCTTGAAATTTAACGAAGTGAAAATACTTAAAAGTAATACTTTCCCTCTGATTGCCCCATATATTTATTTCACAGTGAGTACAAATCACTCGCGAGCTAAAAATACAATGAAAAGTCCATTTTCTCCCTACTTAAAAACTTGAAAAAGGTGGATCCCGAAAAAAGGCCATATGCAGAAATCAATTTCATTATAAGAAGCATAATTATATATTAAAGAATACTCCTAAATTTTATTTCCGCCCATGCCCTTTGAGGGTGGCTAGATTTTTTTTCCTTTATTATCATAGTTTTGATCATCAGATCAGAATTGGTTTTAAAACAACGTTTTATGAATTAATCAACGACATTTATATATTTCTCATATATCTGTTCCTTACAGCGATTGTTGCAGCATAAGATACATAGTATGTGAAATGTAAAATCAGCAAATATTAGAAATTACCGTGGCTGTGTCATCACATGTCTTTGTTTATTTGAGGTGATGGCAGTTAAACAAATTTACAGGGGGGACAATTTTTGTGAACTACTTCCCCGCCTGCTTGGTATGCTGAACATTTACAATATCAAATTGACTTCTAGTATTTGTTTTAGTTTTTCCAATACAAAAATAAAAAAATATAAAATTCTGAAAATTTTACAAAGGGCAATAACTCCAAGATGGGTATTAGGATTTTCTTCAAAATGGCAAGGCAGGTAGATGCTGTTCATTTTAACCATGTCAGATGGCAAGCGCTCACATGGCCTTTGAGGCCAGCTGAAAACTTCGGACAGTGAGGGAATATAAACTGTATTAAAGAAAGTGTAGTAAAAATAATTTGTTTCAAATAATTTCACTTGTTGCCGAATGGGAGTTTAACATCAATAATAGTCAGATATTTGACATATAAAAACTTGGGTTTGATTGTTGAATTGAGGTTCATTGGTGTTTGGTCTAAGCCTAGACTCACAAGGCCATGTTGACTTCAGAGTGTCTTTCAAATGTAACGCCAAACTCTGGATAAAAATGCAGTATAGTAGTCAGTTTAAATGTTATTTATATAGAGATGCAAAATATACATATATAGCACACTAGCTTACATAAACAAAAGAAAACTGCATCATTATACAATGTACATGTACATAAATATAAATTGATAATATGAATTTTTCTTTGCTAATATTAAGACCTTTTTTAGTCAGTTTGGCGTTGTGAGTTTCGTCCCCTTTATGAAAATTGAAAATGCTCATATGCAATGGGACTCGTCAGTAGGCAGTGCATATGAATAGTTCTCATGAATCTGATAGATTAAATGGTCTGAAAAAGTAGTTGGGAATGTGCATGGGATTATTAATGGTAAATCAATGAGTGTTGAAAGGTTTGATAAATGAATGAAGGTTGTTTAAAGCGTTTTGTCAATTGTTTAATTATGTCCTGAGTGGGACATCCTCACAGCAACAATATTGTAAAATTACCATGCCATTGTTCACTGAAGAGCAAACACTGATAATGTAACTGGGATTTACAATGTATAAATACATGCATGTAACAAAAAATGAAGTAATATTTGATAAATTGTAAACAACGGATGTTGGGCAAATCAGTTTGCTTAATTTGTGCTATGTTCAGTAATTAACTTTTAATATTGAATGAACCGATGATTACATGCAAGGTGATTCTACCATATACAGTAGTAGAGCTATAAACTTGGACCCAAATTTGAACATGGAAGTCTATCAAGTGGAAAATATGGGTAAAAGTACTCTGATCTTGCCTGAATAGTGACCTACATGTAGCAGTACCACCAAAGATGCATGCATATAAATATGCTGGATTAGATGATAATACCATAAACATGTACTGTAACTGAGATCTGCAGTTGAACATAAACTTGAATGCACATGTAAGTCAACTAAGTGGAAAATATAGGTCACTGTGACCTAATTTTGCAAGGATATTGACCTACAAACACTAGGCCAACAGAAGTAAGAAAAGTCATGGTATGAAATTATCTCCCTTTGCACTACTATACAATCAGCTGCATGAATATTATCCTGAAGATGCAAATTGGTATTGTAAACCAGACAGACTTTAAACTGAGTCCATCGTGCATGAAATGTAGGTCATCAAGGTGACCTAATTTTTATCAGGAACCTTGTGAATATCTAAGATCCATTTACTATCAAAATACTATTCCTGTACAATGTACCTACTCAGATCCGAACACAAACTTTACCCTGATCATGAGTCATTCATGTCTGAAATGTAGATCAATGTGGCTTAATTTTATCAATAATCTTGTGACTATATATCCAAGACGCATCCAATGTCAAAGTGTTACTTCTCTACACAGCTCTAGTATCTCAGATCTGGACTGAAAACGGTGACTTTAACATGAGTAACTCGTGCATGAAATGCAGTTCAAAGTGACCTATTTTTAAACAGTAAACTGATGAATATCCAAGACACATCCACAGACAAAATATAATTTCTATACAATGTACCTGCTTTAGTATCACAAATATACTGAACTTTAATGCAAACTTTAACCCAAGTCACTTGTGCACTCCTGCTCCTGAAGATAGGAGTGAATTGTTACCCTTGGCTGGTGAAGATGTAAATACCCGGATATAAAAAGAGAAAACATAGATAATCAATCATTACAAAATTCACCTCGTTATGGCACTATGCCATATCACATGATTTTCGTGTTGGCACAATGTCACAGAAATCTAATTTTGCCTGGGTGTTGACCCGCCATATACCAAGTTGAAGTTACATGTACATGATCCTGCTATGCATATAGTGACTGAAATCTAAACTCAGGCATAAATCTGAATGTAAATCAATCAAGCAGAAAATATAGGTCAAAAAGACCTAATTTTGCCTAGATGCTGACCTACCATCAGAGATGCATGAATATGTCAGGTTACATGATACTTCTATATATATGCACAGGTACTGAGATCTGAATTCGGACGTAAACTTGAATGTAAATCAATCAATGCAAGCAGTAAATATAGGTCAAAGTGACCTAATTTTGACTGATAACTGATTACCCACAAGACATGCATGCATTTGCAAGGTTACATAATCCTACCATACATTGGTTCTGAGTTCTGAACTGGGACATGAACTGCATGGGAATGTAAATCAATCAAACGGAAAATATAGATGCATGCATGTGCAAGGTTATATGTTCCTACGTATACCATATAAATATATAGGTACTGAGATCTGAACTCGGATGTAAACTTGAATGTAAATTTATCAAGCGAAAAATATATGTCAAAGTGGCCTTATTTTTCCTGGATGCTGATTACCCAGAAAAGATGCATGCATGTCCAAGGTTACATAATCCTACCATACATAATACAGCATTGGTACTGAGTTCTGAATTCGAACTGGGACAGGAACTTGAATGTAAATCAATCAAGCGGAAAATATAGGTCAAAGTGACCTAAGTTTGCCTGGATGCTGACCTACTAACAGAGATGCATACATATGCCAGGTAACATGATCCTACCAGTACCATATATAGGCACTGAGATTTGAATTTGATGTAAACTTGAATGTAAATCAATCAAGTATAAAATATAGGTCAAAGTTACCTAAATTTGCCTGGATGATGACCTACCATCTGAGTTGCAAGCATATGCATTGAAACGTTACATGATCCTATCATGTATAGTTACCGAGATCTGACGGCCCTACCATGCATAGTTGCGAGATATATGCCCAAATGCGGACGTAGACACGGATGCCAGGTGTACTCCAATAGTCCTGAGGCGAACTAAAAAAATTTAATGCATGGAACACTTGTGTTGCCTGCATTACAGAAGGGCCAAAAATTGAAAGTTATCTTCTCAGTTATGTGTGCCAAGAAACATCATACTACAATTTGATAAAGATCTGTCCACTTGAACCAAAGTTATGCTGTCCACCGATGCCCGCGCCGACATCGACGCCAACGCCATACCATTATACGACAAAATTTTTGCTGTCGTATAAAAATCAATACATCAATAACTTGAGAGGGAATCACGAATTAATGAACACTGTTGAGCTAAGNATTTGTTATTTATATGTCTACAGCGACGCCATCTACTGTAAAAATTGTGTGATGTATATATATATGTGTACGTACGAAGAAAGACAACTCTCGATTGACTAATACATGGAACTGGTTAAATTAAATTAGATTATTTAAATATGAAATTGAAATAATCTTTATTATTTCAATAGGTCAAGAATCCAGTCATTCGGTATTACTGGTATTTGAGGCGACCAGTTCCGCTTTCAATTACTCGAGACTTCCTATCTCGAAAGTCCCATGCATATTAACAATACTTTGTTACTATAGGCGTTTTTAGAAAAAAATAGGTCCGCACTTTGGTTTCGGCATTTAGATACAATCAAACAGTTCCGGTTATCAACCTGTGGTAGAATTGGCTATTTTGGGTTATTGTCCATTAAATTCTTGGTTTGTTAAATTAATCAATAATCATTAAATTTTTGATAGCATCTTTTTAATTTGTAAAAAAATATATATATTTGTTAAATAAAACAATTTATAATGGTCTTTAATTTCCTAATGACAACATCTTTTTAATTTGTAAAAAAAAATATTTTTGTTAAATAAAACAATTTATTGATATAATGGTCTTTAATTTCCTAATTTTTTATTTTAGATTTCAGTTTATAGAATAAATAGGATCAGTTTTATTTTGATATATTTAGCATTTTCACTTGCTATCAAGAGTGATGATAACTGGAAGATAAGGTTATATTGTACCTCCACTTGACTTGAGAGTTCCATGCTAGGAAAAGATAACACTTTCTGAAAAGGGCTATTACTCAGGTAAGAATTTGTTAAAAGACGAAAAAATAGCTCCAAAGTTAGGTGTCCAAGTAACAATCATTATGTCATGTATGTCGAACTCAATGTCAAATTTGGAAAAATCAGATAATAAAATGAATTACAATGTACCTTGGGTCTAAAAGGGGGTCCCTTTTCTGAAATCAAGGCAATATTTTTTAACTTTCCCATTTCACGAGTTGGGAAAAATATTACAAAGACTCTTAAACAATCTCCCTTTTCCCGCTTCACTAGGATTTTTGAGCCTTTCTCGCTTCATGCCCAACGACCTTTTCCCATTTTTTACACGCATTTTTTTGTGACAAGCATGTTCCCTGTTTACTTCAAAACGTCAATCCCGCTTCCCGCTTAAATCTCATCAAGATCCAGTCAAAACAATGAAAATGTGTACTCTGGGGGTGGGGGTGGGGGTCAAATTTTTGTCTATGATGGGTATGGCATTTGAACTTTTACTGTGCATCAAAGGGGTCTATGATAACAGTCACTACTAACATTCTACTATATTTGATTACAATCAGAGATATGTCATTTTAGAGCTTATCTGGTCTGGAAGTTAATTATTAGCACATTCACTACAACATATGTAGACTATATGGCATGCATAGTGGACTAAGATTACATTGGAATATTTCTCATTAAGTTTTCATAATTTTTATTCTCTTTTGGTAACAAAAAATTAAGTTATAAATAAAATAACTTAAAAGCCTTATTTTTAAAAAGATCTTAAGGCATAAACATAACTTAACCAGAGTCCACTGCATGCATTAATATAATTCCTATGCATTGGTACCACTAAGCTTAAAGGAGCAACCATGTGTTTTTTTCTGTATTAACACGTTGTTTCAGTGATTGTTTCTACAATGTACAAAAACCATTAATATATTGAAATATATAGTAGTTAGAGCTTATCTAGTCGGCCTCAGTTAATTTATTAGCACAGTCTCTGTATGTAGACTATATAATGGCAGGTATACTGGACAAAGTTATGGATCGTTTGATCTTCAGAGGGGAGGCTGGTATTTTTTAGAAAAAATTTTCTGGTCCTGATTGTCGTAACAAAAAAAATTCTCTGACGAGTACCTGGGTTGAAAAAATAATCTGACTTTGACTTTGTTCGTTACTCAACAAAATGGCACTGTTCATGCACCAAAAAATTTCCCTGCTTGGATGGAAATCCCATCCCCCCCCCCAAATCAAATAAATCAAATGGCCCGTGCCTTACACTGATATAGTTTTCATTAACTTTTCATAATTTTTTTAGTTTTTGGTCATGAATTTTATGAAAGTTTGCATTCTTTTGACATGTTGATCTACTTTAATTAGGGTTGCAAAGTTACATCAAAATTCTACAATTGGGTTGCAAATTTTCGTAAAAGTGGTCTACGTATACAATTGGGTCAGGGTTCATGATCCAGACATATATCCGATCCCTCCCACCCTTCCCTCGCCCGCCAAATATTTTTCAAGTACCCTTTCTTGGTTGCAAAGTTATATCAAAAGTCTACAATGGGGTTGCAAATTTTCGTAAAAGTGGTCTACGTATACGATGGGGTCAGGGTTCATGATCCAGACATATATCCCACCCTTCCCTCGCCCGCAAAATATTTTTCAAGTACCCTTTCTTTGTAAAATGTTAAAGCGTCCGACTCTAGATCCCTTAGTTGTATGATAACACTCGTTCCACTGCATGCGTTCTTATATCAATCGAAGCAATTGGGCGTTTTTGTTTTCTTTCTGTATTAACTTTATATATTGCTTCAGTTATTATTTCTATAAAAACATCATTAAAAATATTGAAATAATCCTACTTGGTACATAGTAGTTATGATATTTTTTAGAAAAAATTTTCTGGTCCTGATTTTCGTAACAAAAAAATTCTCTGACCAGTACCTGGGTTAATTGAAAAAATATTCTGACTATGACTTTGTTCGTTAGAAAAAAAAACTTGTCTCAACAAAATGGCCCTCCCCCTTTTTATAATATTTACTCCATTTTTCAATATTGGCCATTTATTTTTGCTATTTTGTACCAATATAACATATATCAATCGTCAATTTCCTATTTTACTATCAATGTGCATTTCGACATATAGAGCGATGCTTTTTCTCGTTTACACGATGTTTTTATATGACTTAGTGGAACGAGGCCATGAAAGAAATACCACCATGTCGAAATGCAAATTGATAGTAAAATAGGAAACTGACGATAGATATATGTTATATTAGTACAAAATAGCAAAAATAAATGGTCAATATTGAAAAATGGAGTAAATATCATAAAAAAGGGGAGGGACCATAGGGGCCCAATATAGGGTCCTGTCCTCAAGCACCTGTGGAAAGGTTGCAAATTTTCGTAAAAGTGGTCTACGTATACGATGGGGTCAGTGTTCATGATCCAGACATATATCCGATCCCTCCCACCCTTCCCTCGCCCGCCAAATATTTTTCAAGTACCCTTTCTTGGTAAAACATTAAATTGTCCGACTCTAGATCCAGTTGTATAACACTCGTTCCACTGCATGCTTTATCAATCGGGCGTTTTTTTTTTCTTTCTGTATTAACGTTATATATTGCTTCAGTGATTATTTCTACCAAAACATCGTTAAAAATATTGAAATAATCCTACCTGGTATATAGTAGTTATGACCTTTTCTTGACATTGGCGACAGTCGCTTCGAACTGTTTTGGATTCGCCATTTTGTTTGCCTGAGAATTCAATCATGTGATTCATGTAAAACGTCCTTGATCAATCCAATGGGGATTCAGAAAGTTCAGGAAGGTCAATATAGAATTCAAAATATAAAATAAAATTTGCGAGAAAAATATTACAGTGGATAAAACGCTTAACCACCAAAGTTATGATAAATCACACTGAAAAAACAAATAAATTTACATGTTAACCAAAAGGGTAAAAAAAACTAAAAAGAATAAAACTCCCCAATATTGTGAAAATATAAAAGGATTTAGAGTGCGTATTGACACGTTGGATGAATTATGGCGACTAAAACATTTGTAAGATCCGAGAGACCGAGGATTCATTGGGACATGAAATGATTAGGGTAGGGACATGGAACGCTTACAAAATCAATATGTAAATGACAACAAAACACAAACAAAAGCTTTAGACCTGTAAAGTGAAAGGGATGAGGTTATTAAAAGAATACTCGATAGTAATACTAAATATAGTGAAAAGGATAAGCGTACTACACTGATAAACTGTGAGAGACTATACATTAGCCTCGAGTTCTGAAAGTTCATAGAAAATTGACAGCTGTCAATATCCGACACTCAACATGTCGGAAATGATTGCCGATTAATGCAGTAACTGTTGTTTTACTGCAGTGCAAATGTTCCGTATAACGGTCGCTCAATTGGTGGCAATTTTCGCCATTATATGGTTTGTCACAGTTTATTCCTTTTATCTTATTAAAAAAATAGGATTATCATCAAATATCAAAACTTTTAAAGCAAGCCTTAACCTGTAATATCGGTAAAAGCACAAAATTTAATCATGCAGAAATCGTGTACGATCAGAAACTCGGAAAATGTTGAAATTTGCATTAATCGCGTTCAAAATCATTCTAAATTGTTTTGTCTTTAAATCTATGGAAACATTTTATTATATTGTTCTATCAAATTTTTAAACTTTTTATTTTAGCCTTTTAAATTTTTTTGATTTTTTCAGCAAATGTTGTCGAAATGGCAAGTTTCCGTACAGAACTACACCTTTGCACATAAATTTGGCACAGAGGATTTATAGGGCATTGTAGTGAAAAAACAAGTAGAATGGTAACCTATTCATTTGATTTTTTGGCTTTTTTAATACGGGTTTTCTTCAAATAAACTGTGAAAGGATATGGTATAAATGCACATGAGACAAAATCTCTACAAATACATGGCAAACCCAAACAATAGAACAACGCTTTTATTGTTGTTCTTTATCTTGGTCATAATGAAGCCTTCAATTATACAGTCAAGATAACAGTAAACGCATGCAATGGCCGAAAACTACAATCAAACCGCACCAGAAAAGAACACATAACAGACTAGAGACAAACGTAAATAACGATAGGAACTCGGGATAGCCGGACTTGGTACCGGCACCAGTAAAAGCCAGCGGCAGGGCCAAACCGGCCCAAGGACACCCAAACCTCCCCTTCCTTCCCTTCCCCTTCCTTCTCTTCCTTCAAAAATAAGCTATTCTCATGCACATATATTTGTAATAGCTAAAACATATATTTTTTAAAACAAACTAAGCATTATTCTTGAAATCTATATTTCAAGAGAAACAACTCTGATTAAAAATGAGATGTATGCTCTTTATGAACACTTGTGCTTGAGATAATTTCTCATATGTATTGGATGCACTATCATACTTTCCAATTTTGGCATTTCTATTTTTTTACTATCAAATTGTTATTCTGACCACATGTTAATCAAAATGATTTAATTATGCTTACTTTTCTTACTTTTGACCTGATGAGTGCCCCTTGGTTGTTGTTGTGATTGCCTTCTTTTAGGTTTTCTGTCGGGCAACGGATGACAGCCAGTTAATTTTATGTTTGTTGACAATATTTCACAAAAGGATATAGAGTAAATAAACATGAGACCATAACACATATGTTAACTCCAACTGAAATGACTTTAATAAGCTGTATGGCCATTTCGGAAATTTCTTCCTCTTTAGCAGCACTAGAACCCAAACAAAGGAAATCCATAATTTCAAAAAATGTTTAAAATTTTTAAAACCAAACGATATCAGAATAATCAGTAAAATCAAATATAGCTAAGGACAAAACTGCGATGTATGGGAGTTAATCCCTCGGTTTTAGAATTATATAAATTTAGATAAAGTTATTGAACAAAGTGTACAAGTACACCATATCTAAGAAAAATAAAGAGCATGCATCTCTACCACGGGGAATTGTTTTAGCAACTCCACACTGCAATAAAAGACAAACTCCTGTATTAAATATTTCACAAAAGGATATGGAGTAAATAAATATGAGACCATAACACATACGTAAACTCCAACTGAAATGACTTTAATGTGCTGTATGGCTATTTCGGAAATTTATTCCTCATCAGCAGCACTAGAACCCAAACAAAGGAAACAAAAGAAACAAACCCCGCATTTATGGACAATGAAGATCATGGCTTTGCGTCATTTGACAATTAGCAATACATTGGCAAACGAATACGAAAGCAAAAATGATGAAAGGGGGGATTCCAAAATCAAATATCCAAATTCACGGCAATTCATATCCAACAGGAATTGAGACAGCATTACAAAGACACAACAAATAAACAAAAATGAACAAGAACGCAACAAAACTAAAGCACTGGCAGTTTGAACCCCTGTAAAAACTGAGGTATCATCAGGTGCTCCGGAGGGGTAAGCATGATCTGCTCCACGCATAGCACCCGTCACAAAGCCAGTTAAAATTATGGTGTTGTAAGATCTGTTTGGTAACTGATTGGTTAATTTCATTTTCTAACCCTCAGACAAAACAATTAAAATCCATGCTTCTCTAACCCTAAAACGGTTTGAAAAGCTTCTGTGAATATAATTATTAAATATTTTCATAAAAACAAGGACAAATCGGTATCACAAACATTACCAACGAAGACAAAACTAAAAGATGACACTGTGATAAACAAGACAACACAAAAACTAAAGCACCGACCGTGTGAACTCCAACTGAAATTCGGGAGTATCATCATGTGTTCCGGAAGGCATGATCTGTTCCACGAGTGGCACCCATAACACTGCAAATGAAAAGTCAGGTTTTGTCACAGTCGATGTTTGTCAGTCCGGTAATAAACTCTGGATCTACCCAAAGATATCTATTCTCACCTGTGAAATTAAAACATTGTAACGGTCTGTCAAATCATGGTGACGACCGTAAAACTTCTGTACAGTCACTGAGTTGTGAAAGAAGACGCCATATGCCGGAGATTTGGGATCATTGCTGCTCAAAAACGGGAAGTTCACAGTTGGTTAGTCAAAACAAGAAGGACATTACTAAAAATATCGAAATAGGAGGCCAAATCCAGTACCAAGGACATCCATCGAGTGTGGATGAATGGTTCAGAAAACACTTTCATGCCTTAACCTGTAATATCGGTAAATATCGAGTGATTTCGTGGGCTACCAAAAAAGCTCTAATTGTTGATATAGCATGAATTGCATTCAAATGCAACTCATGTTACTCTGTCTTAGAAGATATGGAAATGTTAATAGGTTATTTGTTCCGATCTTCAAAAACTTTATATATAAAGTATGATAGTACATCAACATGAGAAATTCTCTCTCGAACAAGTACACCATAACTGAAATATATACAAAGCATAGTATAAAAATGTGTATTTCAGTAGATTGCAATTTCGACAATATAATTCATGTACAGACAAAAATGAATATTTTTTTCTATACAAATTAAAATTTAAAGAATTCAGCTCAAACCGGTGCTAGGGGACGTCTTAGACTTGCTATGAGGTATGAGTAAAGTTCATTGCTGAAGGCCTCATGGTGACTTCAAGATTAAGAATAACTATAAAAAAACGTTTTTACTTTGCTTGGTTCTACCATGTATTTGTAGAGATTTTGTTGAGGACACCGAGGTGCATGGTGATATATTTATTTGATTGATTTGTTGTGTCGCCCGAGACGAAATTCGCGGAGGCGAGACTTAGGCAGATCTGATGTTAGGTGTAGAAATACCTTTTAATTACTTTAATACACAATACAAATTTTGCACCTCTCATTGCAGATCTTTTTCTGTTCTGTTACGTACGAGACTTCATGAAAAAACTTCAAAACGGAACCATACAAAACAGTGATAATCTTATTCCTATTTTCAATGACAACAGCAGGTATATTGACGATATCTTTTCTATTGACAATCCAAAGTTTTTAGATTATGTAGTAATTATTGTATAGATAGCAGTGATTTATCGAGTTTTCTTAATCAAAAAAATCTCATATTTTCACTCCATGAAATAAACAATTCATTTTTCCCCATAAAATTGCATCCAAAATCTGTTCATAGATTTGAAAATCTATGTAATAATAACTACAACTAATCAACCGTGATGAATATCAATAATAATGTCGAACAACGCAACGGATTAAACTCGTTTTGGAACAAGTTCCAAAACTCGTTTAATCCTGCGTTGTTCGGCACTTGTGACATTAATGTTATTGATATTCATCACGATCGATTAGTTATACTATAATTATTTACCCACAAGAACTGAAATTAAATTTTCAAATACTGCCCTTTTCTGAATCTATCTATCATTATTGACGCTGGTAAAATAAAACCTAAAATATATGATAAAAGGGGTGATTTCGATTTCACAATAACTAATTTCCCTTTTTTGACGGCGACATCTCTCAATCTCTATCATACGGGATGTATATTTCTCAACTAGTACGATTTGCACGTATCTGTTCTACCCTTGACGATTTTAATGAACGTAACCTTACTATCAAAGCCAAACTTTTACAACAGGGTTACAGATTTCATAAGTTGTTGAATACCTTTAAGAAGTTTTATAACAGATATGAATAATTAATATCTAAATATGGCGGTACTCGCAAACAGCTTATTACTACGGTAATGTTGTTAAAAAATGCCAGAAACTGATTAAAAATCAAGAAAAGCTGGGACGTAACTTACATTCTTTACGTAATATGGGATGTTGACAAGATACTCTGCTTGCATCCGTTAAATTAGCTTTGAGATCTAGTGTCCTGAAGATTTTACATACATACTGACCTCTCCCTGATACTGCCGATGTCTTCTGAAATATATGATGATTCTTGACCAAATCCTGCAGGAAGTTTTGAGTTTTTTCCGTAGTTCGACAGTGTTTTACCAGCAGACTAGGCTCCTTTAGCTAGCCGACAGTTCAGTGGCGAGCACCCCTTGACCCATCTTTCAAAATTACGTATTGTCATATTCTCTCCTTTCAAGATTGTGGTCATGGAGTTAGTAGTCTACCTGTATTGGTTTTATTCGCATGTTTACTATACTATAGGGAAACTGGACAGATAAGGGGGGAGGTTTGGGTACCAATAAACCGGTTTAACCATACCGCTTGCTTTTGCTAGTGCCTTTACCAAGTCCGGCTATCCCGAGTTCCTATCGTTGTTTACGTTTGTCTTTTGTCTTATTTATGTTTTACCTGTGTAGTTCCCTAGCAGATTGTGGCATGTAATTATAATTTTCAGCCATTGTAGGTGTTTCCTGTTGTCCCATTTATTTCATTCATCAAACAAATTAGTTAAGGCATTTCTGCTTTGACCTTAAATTGGTCGAAGATAACAAGTTTATTCAAAAGAATAGATATCTGTAATATGTAAGACGAAGTACACTTCTAAAATCGAATTTAGACCCCTCCTAAATCTACAAATAGAAGTTGCCGTTTATAGGTAGTCATGATTCTGGTATATGTATTTAATTAACTTTGTTATTAAGCAACATGACGGGTGCCGTAAAATCAAGCACTGCTGACCCCTTTGGGAGTACTAGAGATCACGTTCGTCTTTCGGGATGGTTGGTATTGATCGGGTGCGGAATTTCAGTCCTAATCCATCTTACTGACATTCATTTCCACCCACCGAGACCCAAGAGCTTCCGTCTCGGGAGACCTGTATTTCTGGCCTGAATTTATTTGTCAAATTCCTTTTTCACTTTGTATGAAGGAATTTTGTTGCTCGGGTATTTTTCAATATCACGGAAGAAAGGAACGAACTGAAAGCTCCTGTGTCTAATTTACTGGGTTCACAATTTCAGTAATTTACAAGTTTGCCTATATAGCAGTTCTCAAGAGCCTGTACCGCTCACGCTGACCTGAAACATGTCTCTTGCCTATTAAATAAACAGATTCCAACGGGCCATGCAAACGAATGGAAAATCGATTATAAAAGGTTTCCGCTTGCTATGGTCAGGTGAGCTAAACGCTACAACTATCAATTATTCTCTATTTTATAAGTACAAATGTAGAGAATGGTTGTCCGTGTAATGTTAGTTATTTCACAAGATGGAATAATATTGAATCGTCAAAAAATATTTCAAAATGCTTGGTATCATAGAAAGTACATTAACATTACAAACCTTCATTTAGTAAGCTTTTAATCAATTTTTGCCCACTACAACCGTTCCGACCTACATTTGCAAAGACCAAAATCAATCACACCTTATGATGTATAATTCTTTTCACAAAAAGACAAAAAAGAATATAAAAATTAAAATAGATCACAGAGAAGTCTTCTTTTTTACTAACTTTCTGAGTACAATATTTCTATTTTAAATTTTCACTTTGTTTATATTTTCTTCTTAAACCGGATATCTTGACCTTTGCAGTAATCTCGGTATTTTGTTATTTGCATGCATGGTAGAGTAAAAAGGTTTATAATCAGAGCACAGAATGAGAGATACATTTTCTGATTGACTAAATATTCCGTTTGTTTCACCAGCTAGAAGTAACGCAAATATAACAAAATACAGAAATAATTGTAAATTTAGATTCTACATATGGCCATTTCGATAACCTACATCTCTTCAGTGCATATCAATTCAAGCATTTGAAAGACAATAAAAGATCTAAAAGAGAAGATTTAAACGAAAAGCCAAAATCAGCTAAAGACAGAGTTGTGAAAGGGGGAGACACTTCTTAGTTTAAAGCAAAATTTTCTAGATTTAAGATATTGCAAGTTTTCAAATAAAAGCGGTTTTCGTTCAGCACCGAAATACTACTGGGTTGGAAAAATAGTACTCAACCGCGATTAATACTGTACAACCAGTATAAATGACCAGACACGGTGTTTCAGTTTGTTAGTTACGTGCATGAGTTCAGAAGTAAATTTAAATAAATAGAAACATCGTTCTCAGTTTTTTTTTTTTTCAAAAGATAGAACAACGTCGAGTATTATCGGAAGCAGTTTTTGAACACTTTATTAAATTGATAAATTTATTTGATTTTTTTGTATGCGGTGTCATGCATTCGGATAACATTCACGTGCACGCATGCAGCTTACTTTAAGACCCTGAAAGAAATGCAGTCGTAACATTAAGAGTCAGATATCATATAAAGTTTGCTTACATGTTAAATTTACTCCAAATTATAATGGCATTTTACAGCAATAGATAGCTCACAAGCCTTTACAAAACGGCACTATCCCCCTGGAAGGTCCCCGCACATCCATAAAATTGAAATTAGGATAATACATTAGAATACAATATACTTACTATAAAAATCTAATTCGTTGTATATTTCAAATACATAGCTCTTACAAATAGAAGTTTCAGCAAATTTCTACCGCTTTGTTATTTTGCATTCTAATATGGCTTCCTGTATTAGCTTTGTAAATAGAGTCATGTTATAATACCAATATAACACTCTTAGCACATGCGCAAAAGATGCATAGTTTCTGTTGCATATTTTTAACCTATTTTTCATTTATAACTGTCAAAATCTACCATCCACTAACAAATTTTTAATTAAATTTGTCTACGAAATTCATTTTGATTTTTTTTT
>MJUU01012396.1:22648-47637 GCA_002080025.1 Modiolus philippinarum | reverse complement strand
ATATCAAAAATCCGAAAGCTTATTGCGCATCTGCAGCATATATGCAACAATTCTATAACAAAATTAAAACCCTAAATCCAAAAATGAAGGAGGATGTGTGACGGACGGACGGACAGACGGATGGACGGACGGACGGACGGACGGACGAGGCCAACGACAATATCCCCGAACTTTCATTCGAAAGTGCGGGGATAATAAATGTTTCAATCTAATAAAATGTCTACAGCTTTGTGGCGAACATCCTCCTCTCCAGCCTGTCAGTTATTGTTATGTATAACAAAGCCTTAGTTTTATATGGCCCTTTTTCACCATTTATATATAGTACAGAAAGACTGATAGAAAAAACAAATGTTTAAACACTGTTGAGGTAGTTAAATTCAGATGATGATAGATATTATAAAAACTCTTTAGAGATTTTGATTCTCCCCCATTTCCTGAGTATGCTTAATCACAATTTATCTTCAGACATCTTTGACTGCGGTTTCTAATGAAGCAAATGATGTTAAAGGTTCAATCTTGACATCGTGTAAAGAGTCGTATCATCACGCACTTGAGACGGACATTATTACAAATGTACTAGTATATCCCACACTACAGTGACCGCATTTGTTGTCAAAAGTATGAATAAACGTACTAAATTGAAGAATATAAAAACAATAGATTATTAAAATTTATTCCGTCTTAGCACACTTCTAGTTTTTATTCCATCGGAGCACACTTGTAATCTCCAGCCAGTAATTTTCTTTTGCCAATGGTTGGCACTGTAGTAGTGAATGGAAACCTTTTACATGTCATTGTTTTACCACAGCTACAATGTCCATTTATCTTATCAAACGGATTACAACGGTCTCCTAAGTGAAGATAATTTTCACACCAACCACCTATAAAGAATTAAATATCGATAAAAATTTTGAAAAAAATAAAAATATAGACCTATGGCATTTCTCTTTTGTTCAAAGCAATGTTAAATGATATCATGAAAAATTATATTTTTATTTAATTTATTGTGTACCTCTTTTTAGTCGTTCTGTTTTCCACTCAAAAGAGGCTAAATTCATCGAAAGGCTTCTTCAAAATATTGATAAATAAAGGGCTACGCCGAGCACAGCATGATACGAACGCAGCATGTCAACCACTGAAATTTCAACAAAAGTGAATGTGGACACAGTAAAGAGCTTGACACAATAATTAGATGGACACAAAAAGAAGCTTGACACAGTTATTAGCTGGAAACAAACTAGGGGAAAAATCTACCCTTTTGATCACTTATTGATAAAAAAAAACGTAAGAGCTATGCAAAATATGTTACTATTAACTAAAACTTTACATCCATAGAAATTCCATCGAAATCTGACGAAAAATAAAGATTTTCACATATTTAGAAAAATTTCAATTTTGGCCCCTTTGACCCCTTGTAGCTTGGAAACGGTAAGAGCTACACAAAATCCTTTGAGGTAGTACTGAAAGCTTAGATCAAGAGGAATCCAAAGAAAAAGATCCCACCGAAATCCGATGAAAAATAAAGATTTGACATATTTAGAAAAATCGCTATTTTGGCCCCTTTGACCCCTTGTAGCTCGGAAACGGTAAGAGCTACGCCAAATCCGTTGACATACTACTGAAAGCTTAGATCAAGAGGAATCCAAAGAAAAAAATCCCATCGAAATCTACATAATCTGCAAATTCGCAATTTTGGCCCCGTTCGGCCCCTCATAGCTGGGAAAGGAAACAAGTTACCAAAAATCTAATAGCTGAGCGCCATATTAATTTTTCGCAAGGAATCCATTGAAAAAAACTGCATCAAAATCGGACTTAAAATGAAAAAAATAATTTTTTGGGGGATTTGCTCCTGTTGGGCCCCATATATCTCGTGAGCCGTACATGCTACATGAAATCCGTTGCATACTCCAGATTGGAAATTTCCTCAGGAGCACACTGAAACAAATCCCATCAAAATCCAATGAATAATGAAGATTCTACAGTCAAATATATGAAAACACCCAATTTCACCCCTTTTTGGGCCCTTTTTCTGAAACGGGCGGGGCCACCAACTCAAAATCAAAACCTCTGTTTACGCGTGTGCCAAGATACCTCATACTAAAATTTCATAATGATCCGTCCACTAGAAGCAAAGTAATGCTGTCCACAGACGCCGACGACGCCGACGACGCCGACGCGGACGACGCCAACACCATACCATTTTACGACCGCAAAATTTTTGCGGTCGTATAAAAACTAGCCAAATCCTTTAATTTCAGCTTCCGTTACAAAGATAATATTTTGTCACTAAATAACCCTCGCTTTGAAGATTTTCTTCATTTAATGTATCCAAAAGAGCTCGAAATTAAGGATACTATAGACACTTCAACACCAGCCTTGACCTTCATCTTGAAATTGACAACAGAGGTACATTACAAACTACGCTGTATGACAAATACGATGACTTCACTTTTCAAAAAGTCAATTTTTCTTTATTTGTAGCAACTTTCCAAAAGCGCCAGCATATGGAGTTAACATCTCCAAACTCATTCAAAACTCAAGGGCCTGTGGTCGGTCAATCACTACCTTAATAGAGCTTGGTTGCTCACTACTAGGCTACTTAAGCAATGGCATGTTATCAATAACTTGAAGTCTTTACGATCGACATCAAGATCTTGTGGGCCGCTATGGGATATCTGTTTCTTAAATGACAACAGATCTTTTCCTTTACATCCAAAGTTGTTTTTTCCTCTACTTGATTAGACTTTACTTCAAGAATAGACATGTTCAAAACGGTGGGTATCTTATAAGAAGGAGGAGATGCTTACTCTACCGGTGCATCTGATCTCAACAATGGATTTCATCGGGTCCTTGTTGTTCATCTTTGTATTTGTGTGTGTCCCCTTTTTCTTTTCTGTGACGCACTGGTTTTATGTCTTTTTTTCTGTGTCTTTCTGATATTGCCATTGTCCTTGGATTATACGTTTTTAGTCTAACAGATCGGTTCGGTTCTCACTTACTTTATTCAATATTTATAAAAGTTTTGGTTCAAACCAAAGTGCCGTTGCATGTGAAACCGCGGACCTTTGAAGTTAAAAAGGAACAAGTTTTGCAATAAAAACACAGATTTTCTATTAAAAATGACAGTTTTCATTTTTAATAAATAAAAGATATATATAATCCTGAATATTAAACTATTTATCAATTTTAAGTCACTAGTAAAGCTTGTTTAATTATCTAACAGCTAATACATAGATCTGATGTATGTATTACAAAACGTGTTTACACACAGCCGCACCTTTGTACACTTTAGCTAAATAGAGACCTTTTGCTATGTTGATATAATTGTTTTACTGCTAGTTTTGTTAACACTGCAAGTGCGATAGTTTTTTTTTTTTTTACTCAAGCGCAAGGGGCGCTTGAGTATAGCTATTACGTGGGTAAATTCGTTCGTTCTTGCCGAATATTTGATTTTCAAATCTTGCAGTTCGCTAAATACATGCTTGGACGACAATCTTTTTTGGTGAGTGTTCATCTGTAGTTCGCATTTCTATATAAATTTGAATGTCACATTTTACGAACTATTTCTATTTGCGGACTAATATCAGTATGTAATTGGACATTTTGTTATGATTTCGGAGGAAATTGTAGGCTTTCCGAATATTTTCTTTTATTGTTATATATACCAGTTCAGGTTGAACTAATAAACAGCAGTACCTACAACAAACATGAAACCAGTTATCTATTCGACAGCGGCATACAGAATGAGACCTATCTACGGTAACGCTTATCTATTTGTAATATTTTGCCGTGCATGTTCACTGAAGGGGAAAAAAGTCAAACAGGGAGAACGCAAACATATTGGTAAGTATTCCAAACCAGTGTTAAATTATCTTGGCATATAGTGTGCTACATATTTACTACGAATACTAGTGGGAGACACTGACATGTGTGCGATTTCGTCCAGTTTCCCAATGCCCGACTTTGTCCAAATTTATCCAAACACCCAAGTCAATCAAAGGTCCCGTTTTCGTTGATTTCTCGTAACACTAGATATTGCGTCAAGAACATCTTATTTACAAGAAGTTTTGGTTGTGACTTAAGAATCCTTTTCAAGAATCCTTGTCGTTTAGTGCCGAATCCCGTTCGCACCATGAGTTGTTTCGAATTATTAAAAAATGAAGATGAAAGAATATTTTTCATGATTAATTACATGTTTCTGTTGTAAATAATTTTTAAACTATTACATTTAAAATTCTCAACAGGTTCGGGATAATCCCAGTTGGGATAATTACAGATTATTATATGTCATTTTCCATATCATCCCTGTAATATTAGGCTGTGACTCCCATATATATGGGTCGAGGGTTAATACCAGGGACGATATGGAAAATGTCATGTAATGATCTACATACCTGCCAACTGCCCCGCAATCGCTGGTTACACAAAATGCATAAAACCCTGAATTATTGTTGTATACAGAAAACGGATCGAACAATCATCTATATGTCCTTAGCTAGTTCTTGCCTTTCTAATTAAATTATTTTTGATTATTTGTTCCACAGAGACATTATAGAGATTAGCAACTTGTAGTTAATGGTATATGTAACTGACAACGCTCGAAACTCTCGATAATTTTGCTTATCACCATTTTAAATAACAAGTCGACGAAATTTACCTATAATACCAGCTGTTACAAAAACTTTCGAAGAGTTCTGAGTGTGTTGTTAAATCTCAGTTGCATCCTCGGTACTATATGTCTGCCCCCTTGAAATATTTAGTAGTTGCCAATTTGTATCTCTCTATCACTGCTTCTTATTGCATCTTTCGGTTTTGTTCCTACCACCCATACTAGTAACAATTGTGCATGACTAGATTGCGGTCATGGAGTTAGTAGTCTACCTGTATGGGTTTTATTCGTATGTTTATTCTACTATAGGGAAACGGGACAGAGAAAGGGGAGGTTTGGGTACCCATAAACCGGTTTAACCCTACGGCTGGCTTTTGCTAGTGCCGGTACCAAGTCCGGCTGTCCCGAGTTCCTATCGTTGTTTATGTTTGTCTTTTGTATTTTTATTGTGGGTTTTTTCTTGTGCAATTCCTATTTACTTTCTGGCATGTGGCTATGTTTTTCGGCCATTGTAGGTGTTTCCTGTTATCTTTTTTATTCCATTGCCTATGCAAAAATTTGATTCTTATAAATCATTGAAAAAATTAACTAAAACTCAGCTTGAGTATTCTGACTTTTGTCAGAGTATACTTGTTTTTGGATGTTTTGTGTCTTTGTTGTTCTGCTTTCTCGTTTTTGTCATGTCTTTGGACTGATTTTGTATTGTACTGTCAAAGTTTCTCTCCATTTTTGTCACTTTTGTTCAGTCAGTGTTATGTTTCATATTCACGTTTCGGTTAAATTCGACATACAAAATACCTTAATATTCTTGCAAGAAAGAACTAGTAGTTAGCACTCTAGGATAAATACTCCCTATCATAATTTTACGGACAATATATCTCTACCTTTAGTTTCTATAAAATTCCTATATGTTGACAAAATCGTATGACTTTAGGCTAAAAAATCTACATTTCACGTTAATTGATTATTTTGAATCTGTAACAGTATAAAGACTGTTGAAATTATATTAACTCAAAAAAGTACTGTTTTCAAAATATGTGCACGACTGGCGCCTGAGTGAGTGGTGTTATAACTGTGGGCCAAAATAGTGTCCCGTGAAAAAGTGTTCTTCCTGTTATATATTTCATGATTTTCAATGCATTTATTCTGTCCTCGGACTTTATCATATGAAACACTTGATTTTTCACAGCGGACACTAGTTAATCCTATTACACCAGAAGAGGAATAAGTTGTCTAAAATAACCATCTGACCATTTAAAATGAAGTATTTGATTCTAATGCTGCTGATGAAAGGTTACTCCTTGAAACACTTGTACAGCATAACGAAATTTACTGTTTTTTATGCAACATTGGTATTTTTGTACTTTGAAACTACTGGGCCGATGCCACTGCTGGTGGACCACAGGTCCTCGAGGGTATTCACCAGCTCAATAGTCAGACTTTTCTGACATGAAAAAAAATTACCTTGCGTTTTATATAAATTTCCTGTTTTTATCAAAATTCTAACCCCTTAAAATACTGAGGCTTCATTCCGTGTATTGCACTCGGTGGATGTCCTTGGTACTGGATTTGGCCTCCTATTTGATATTTTTGGCAACGAGTACTTCTTTTTTGACTGCCTTTGGATTATTGCTTTCGATATTTTTTTTATTCTAATGCTGCTGATGAGAGGTTACTCCTTGAAACAAGTGTACAGCATGATGCAACATCGGTATTTTTGTATTTTGATATTTTTTTTTTGTTAATGGGATTTTCACTACATTTTTTTCTTAATTTGAATATCATAAATAAAAAAATGAAAGGATATGGAATATATGCAAATGAAATAGTCTCATAGCAAGTTCAAGACGGCCCAAAGCACCGGTTTGAGTGGAATTCATTGCTAGATGTCGAGTCAAAAGGGCTTAAACATCAATGCTTGTTTGTGTTAACTTTTTATAGTCGAGAGGGCAATATAACGGTAGTAAGCCCAGGATTAAGTCCAACCACTCAATATCATGCAATAAATCGAGAAAATAGTCTATGGTCAATATATCTCCTAACACAATCAGCATTCTGTTGACAAGCGCTAAACAAAAGAATGTACAACTGCCCATCGCTCACGTAAAATGGTTTTGTTGCTAACTGCACTGTGAACGTATTATAAGATCATAAAAAAAACGTATGTCGATGTATATAGAATAATGGAACTTTTTTATCTGATACGAAAAAATATTGTCGACAATGATGGACGAGCCCACAAGTGGAGAAGTCTATTATTGGAGACAATATTTGAAGTATAAGAAACAAAACTTTTATTATACTTTTTATAGGTAATTAACTAAATCATTTGATAGAACAAATTAAAACATATGAAAATAACGTTTAAAGACATCGGGAAATTGATTATTGATAAGTAAAAGAACGGTACGATCCTAACGGTCTTTGTAGATGTTGATTTCCTTGTAACATATTGAGGAACTGATTGGCCTTAAATTATTTTTGCCAATATTTTTTTCGTATTCGGACAGTAGCAAATACTGAAAATATTTGCATCAAGAGATAAAAAAAAACTCGTACAAATAACCCCCCAAATGTAGAACTAACTATTCCAAAATATACTCAGCGCCGATGAAAACACAACACCTGATATTTATGTTATAGAAATCTTCTATGTTGTGCTAAAGAATTTTGCTTTGCTGAATCACTAAGCCAAATGTCTGTTTAAAATTTTGCATCAATGCATATTTAGTCCACCCTTGAAAATTTTCTGCGGCATCAACGTTTGATTCAGTGGTCAAAATCAAAATTTCCAAATTGTCTGAACATTTCAATCACTCTGACGGAAAATTAAAGAAAAATTGCCCCATTCTTCAAATTCTGAGTTCCAATTTTGTCAAAGAATTGCTAAGAGTTGCAATTTGTCAAAAATGGCAATGTTTTGAATTTTTTGGTAAAAAATACCGATTTTTGAGAATTTCAATTCTAAACATAAAAAAAGATTTGAAAATTTGAACAAATTTTCCCGAAACGTTCCAAAAGAAACTGACAAAATTTCAAAGCAAAGCCTATGTAATTACAAGTAAATTGGCAGTTAATTTGTTGAAAATTGTTATTTGTGCGAAAAAAGCTAAAAAATTCAGTGTTGCGTTCTCATTATCACTCAGTTTAATTAGAATAACATGGCTTCTTTATATGACTATAAGGATCTGTTTATGTTTATATATGACTATCACGGCCTGCTTATATGACTATCAGGGCCTGTTTATCTTTATATGACTATCATGGCCTGTTTGTGTTTATATGACTACGGGACCTATTTATATTCAAAAGACCTCCTGGGCCTGTTTATATTAAAAGACTTCAAGGGCTTGTTTATGTTTAAAAGACTTCCAGGGCTTGGTTATATTTAAAAGACCTCCTGGGCTTGTTTATATATATTTATATAACTACCAGGGTCTATTTGTGTTTATATGATTATCAGGGCTTGTTTATGTTTTTATGACTTTCAGGGCACATTTATGCTTATATGACTATCAAGGCCTGTTTATGTTTATGAGATGACTAGCGCTTGTCTATGCTTATAAGACTACAAGCCTGGATAATGTACGGCATTGGTGTAGCGTTGCTCGACAATGTACGGCATTGATGTAGCGTTGCTTGACAATAAGCAATAAATTCCACTCAAATCGGTGCTAGGGGTCGTCTTGAACTTACTATGAGATTTGGAGTCCATAAAAAGGTTGCGGTACGAGAGGTGTATGCTCTATATACATTTCAGTTATGGTGTACTTATGCTTGAGATAATTTCTCATTTGGATGCACTATCACACTTTCAACTTTTGGCTCTTATTTTTTCGTAATATGAAATTGTTATTCTGAACAACTGTTTATTGTGCCCACAATGAATGATTGTATTATGCCAAATTTTCTTACTTTTCACCGAATGAGTGCCCCTTGGTTGTTTAAGTGTTGTGATTGTCCTCTGTTAGTCTTTTTGCCGGGCAACGGATGACAGCGATTGTAAGAACACTTTGCCAGTTAATATAGGTTTGTTGACAACCCCGCATTCATGGATAATGTAGAGCATGCATGTAAAGTTGCTTGACAATTAGCAATGAATTCCACTCAAACCAGTGCTCCGGGCCGTCTTTCTTGAACTCACCATGAGGTATGAGAAAAACTCATTGTTGAAGGCCTTATGGTGACTTCAAGATGAAGAACAACAATAAAAGAGTTTTTCCATTTTTGTCTCGTGTGCACTTACTCCATATCCTTTCATTGCTTACAAGGGCTTTTATGTTTATGAGACTATCAACATAAAATAAAATTTTCTTTATACAATATTTAAGCATAAATATAGATTACACCACAAGGACCCCTTTCATTACAATATTTTTTATCCACTATTGATAGTTAAATTTTAAAATTTTAAATGCAAAGCTTGCCTAGCTTTTGAGATATAGTGAGTGAATAAAATATGGTCATAATCAGGATAAGTGGTGTACTCTTTTTTTCTCCAAATAGATTGGCCAGGAAGTAGCACAGGACTTTATAAAAGATATGTAGAATTTGAAAAAAAAATATCGAACCGGTCAGAACCAGTTTATTCCTCACATAACGCTAGAATAATAAATATTACCTTGATGTTGAATCACAGGAAGTATGGAGTCCCTCTTACTGACAATCATTGGACCTTCATGGTAATAACAGCATTGGTTTGTACCACATTGATCATCACGTGTACATTTTGTTTTCTGAAACACAAAGTAAAGAAAGTTAGGTCTTCTACGAGGGGCAAAGTGGGAAGGGTTCCAATAACAGCCTAACAGCGAACTGATTTTTCCAATAATAGATAACAGGGAATTGGATTTTTTTTTTATCAAACCGCAATCTGATTCTTCAAATAACAGATAACAGGAAATTGGACATTACAATAAAAGAAAACAGAGAATCAATTTTACCAAATAGCACAATAATAGTTAACCCCTTGCCTCCCCTTCTATAAAATCACATATATCTGCTTATGTCAACCTACAATGAGAAATAAGATAGGAATATAATGTTAGAATCTCAGGTAAAGATAAAAATATAGGAACTACAACCACTGCCTACATTGGGATAATATCATGTAACTAAAGATAGTCATTATATAGGGACAAATAAATCGATATTACAGTTGAGATGCCCATTTGTACAATTTATGTTTCTTCGGTGATATAAATCAATTTTTTTGAGATCCAGAAACAAAACATTTGTAGGATCTGATGAAAAACACACAATCTTAAAAGGTTATTGCCACCTATGAATTAAAGTAATGAAAATTTCATAAAAGTGCTCTTAATAAGTAGAATTTAATGAAAAATTGACAATAAAAAGGTTCATGCGCTTGATTTTGAGATACAAGCAATTTAAAATTTTGAGGGAAATTTCCATTTTCTAGGCTTTTAATGGGCTTTGTATAGATTTGTGATTTGTAAGTCTTGAAAATCGAGTGAAGGCGTATTGTCATTTTCTTGAAATGTTGTCCGAAATTCTTTCGAGGTACACGCTTTTAGAACTTGGTGTTCATGAGCAAAATAGTTTACATGTTTTGATAGGGAAAAAGACAGAGAAGTCTGCATATCTCACCAAATGTCAGGAAAAAAACGGTTGCAACTACCTTCAAGATAATTAGTCAAGGGGTAATATCTTTTCTTTTTACAATATCATAAAGTTATCGATTCGAACAATGCAGATACTTGTAGAGAAGATTTATTTTCACGAGCTAAGTGTTTAAGATCATGAATTTGATCCTGAAGAACGATTTTTTTTATAATTTAATTTACACTTTCATGTTAATTTTCGATCATTTAAATAGTACAGTACTTGGAAACACGTCTCTTCAGCATGTCAGTGGAATAAAATAGCCATATTAAAAATACTCACTGTCAATGATTGTGAAAGTCCAACTAGGGTTCCAATAATAAGTACTACTTTTAACATCCTGTCCGTCTTATCGTGTTATTTCGAACTTTGATTATATGAAGAATACAAAGATAAGGACACGACTTGACTTTTATTAACAAAGGATTGGTTATTCTACGTAAGCCTTTGGCTCCTACGCATAAAATATATCCTTAGATTACCCATAATGTTGAGTTGAGTTCATATTTTCAAGCGCTTTTTTTAGTTCTTGACCAAAGTTTATAAAACTGCTGATTATTGTTAGGATACCATAAAGCTGATGCTGTTGAAAAGGTTCATCTTAGTTTTTTTAAGGTTAGTGAGGACAGCTGTCACGTGATTAAACCATTAAAAATGGCGGGAAAAAATAAAAAATGTTCAGAATGGAATGAAATTTGACAGGAATGTTACTTGGCATGTGTATTAACAAACTTTGGTTTTTAAAAACATCAAAATGGCGATCGTTGCTATGGGATCAGAAAACGACGGGAATTTTTCAAATTGCTTCAAAATAACTGAAATTTGACAGGAAGGTTACTTAGCATGTGTAGATACGACTTTTTGGTCATTAAAATATCAAAATGGCGACCGTTGCCATGGAAACAGCAAAATGGCGGGAAAAATTCAAATTCCTTCGTATGTGATGAAAAATAAAAATAAACTTGAAATAACGTGAGAAAAAGGGAAATAATAATAAAGTGATCAAAAAAGGAAAATAAGTTTGATAAAAATTTAATGAGATAGAGATATAGTAGTAAAAAAAAGAAAATATGTATACAAAGTGATAAGAAAAGTGGAAAAATGATAGAATAAAACTTGAAAATTGTGGGAAGAGAGAATTCACCCTAGAACAACAATAGCAGTCTACCCCTTCTTAACAATTAATGCAGACGTGATAGAAATACTGCCAGAACAAGCCACTGCTGATTTCCGTTTTATAAAGATCACTCCCTAGAAATTTGGAACAAGAAAATGTGAGAAATATCAACTCATTCATTTAGTCAACGCCATCCAAAATGTATCTTTATACAGCATAATAGGTCTTTCCGGTCAAAACGGTGGCCAATTGGATATACAAACTACTTCCTGTCCCGCATTCACGCTCCTTTATCTCTCTATAGGACTCCTGTGGGGTCACGTGTCGAACTATCATACAATATATCACAAAATTTGAATTCGTAGATGAAATTTTTGTATTTATGATTAACAGTAGGTAAGAAAGTATCTACTTCTGGTTTGACATGTGTAACCTACAACTTCCTGTTCTAGTCAAGTGAAGACCGTGTACAGTCATATGACTATTTTAGTTTGGTATTTGTGCTACAAGCACAGACAGTGACATCACTTCTGGTTTTTGTTCTAGTGAACGGCAAAATTTTTTGAGGGAGGAGGGCAATGTTGTCAACTTTGAATGCTTGTAGTTCTCTTAAAAGCCTGATTTGCTATACTGATTTTTATATATTTTGAAGATATCGTATAAAGGTATATATTTAAGTAACAAAAATGAAATTTTGAATTCGGAAGTTTTTCTGAATTTCACTTTTTATGTCCCTCCAGGGGACAAAAAGTGATAAAAAATCTAACCTCAATGTGCACATAATTGAGAATATTAGCAAAAATAATTAACAGAAGTGGATGTATTTTAAGAAATACTTTTAAAATAACAAAGACTTATAATCAAAACTCTCTTTTCACAAAAACAATGTACATTTGTTTTTTATAAAAAAAAAAGGGGGGTAAATGGGAATTCGAACCATTATTCAGGGGGAGGTAACTTTGACCTCATTTATCTCAGAAAAACGCCTGGAAAGGTGGTCCAATATTTGTACCAAAGAAAGGGTATATATTCAACAGTAATATATTCAAAAAATAGCCATTTTGAATTCGGAATTATTTTTTGGGTCAGGTGTCCTCACTTACCTTAAAACGTATTCTAAAGGTTAAAAAGTCTACCATAAATTATATGGTTTATTGTGAGTTGGGAAGATTCCCTTTGCAAATTGAACGTTACTGTAGAATGATTAAATATTGGTTTAAATTGCTTTATACTGATAACGCTTGTATGAAGGCATGTATGAAGGTTCAGTATTTAAGCCCAATAATAAATTAAACTGGGCATGTCGAGTACGTGATGTTTTATTTAAATATGACTTCCAAAATGTTTGGTTTAATCAGAATGTTGATAATATAGATTTGTTGACAAAGAATAAAAGGTGATTTTTTGACACAAACGAGTACATTTTTTAATGAATGTCATTTGTACAGATCAGACCTGGGGTCAATTACTTTGAATTGTAATTAATTAAATTACAATTACATTTCAAATTTCCTCAATTAAATTACAATTACAATTACAGCATTTTCTTAGTTGTAATTAATTAAATTACAATTACTTAAGGAAAGTAATTAATTAAATTACAAATTACATTTCAATTTTACACTTCATATTATGTGTATGGTATGATACAAACTTTGAAGGGTGACGCCCAATGACAATTTCCAACAAGCAATTTTGATGAAAGGTAAAATTTACTGGGTAACTGATATTTTGGGTCTGTCTACTAAGACTTTTTAAAATTTGGGCTCTCAATTATAGACCATGGTAATAAGTCTACAGCAATAAACAAATGACTGCATCTGTTAGCTGCCCAGTTGCCTAGGATCCGAAGTGGAATATTGTTTGGTAAATGTTCATGAAAAACATTGATGTTCTGATACTTTTTGTTGTTTTTAGTAATTCATCATTAGTACCGGTAGATATATATTTCTTTATAATTTAGCTACAAAAATTTTAACAATTTTGATGTATTCTTTGTTTTGAGATCATTTCAGTGGGTATACAAGAAAACAGTATAATGTTCAAAGGAATATGTGATTTCTGTGGTTTTAGCAAGTATTTATTTTTTCAAAATTTAAGATATCATATATCAGAATAACATGTTAAAACACTATTCATGTTTTTGTAGATATTTTGCAAACATTAAACCATTTCATATATTTATTAATTTTTTATTTAAAATGAATAAATTAATTAACATAATTTGGCATCTAAAGATATATACAAGTCTACTCTGTTTTATGTATTGTTTGGTTATTACATCAATTAAGACCTTTAATGTATGACATTTTGTTTTGATAGGTAAAATTTAATTGCTGGTTTTAAATTAGTATGTTTATAGAGCCTTTACACTTTAAATATTTGTAGTAATTTACCTGTGATTACAGGAAATGTTAATTAATAAATAGAATAACATTTCTCTTAATTAGCTTACATGTCTTATATATACCACTAATATCAGTTCATGTGTATTGATTGAGTATAGGTGGAATTGCAAAATATAATTTGAAATAAAATGATTGTTTAGGAGATATGAACCTAGTAATGCATAATGATTAAATGCCTCGAAATGCAGATTTATACACAAGAAGAACAATTACTGGTACATTTTGGGGAATCGACTTTAAATAGTCACATGGATATAAGCAAAAAATGTAAGGAAACCAAACTCTTGCATTAAAAGAACTATTTGTAAAAATTAATAATAACATTAATTAGAGGTGTGTCTGCGAAGTAAATTCCAATTGGAATGTCTCAACAATTATACTTGAAATTCAAATCTTCAGGTTCATATCACCTTACAGATAATCTTATTTTACGCTAACTATTTATTAACCCTCATACGTGTTACAGACTTTTGCTAGGCCCAGTTCTGATCCATAGACTGCATGTATTTTAAATTTTATTTTTTTTAGCATACGTTGAAATTAAGGATGGTCCTTACATTAAGTGAATTAACACTGTCATTTGCAAATACTTATATTATTTTATTTTAAAATAAGTTTAAATGTAAGAAGAAAATATTTCAAGAAAATGAGAAAATATCAAAATATTTTCTATCTTTTGTCTTAAAATGTTATTTAAAACAGAAGGCTTTGAAATACATATAAATCAAACTTGATCACATGTAATTGAAAAGTAATTGAAAAAGTAATTGTAATTACATGGTTTTTCAGTCCTGTAATTAATTAAATTACAATTACATGTAATTGAAATTTCTCTCAATTACACATTACATTCAATTACATTAGAAAATGTAATTAATTACAGTCAATTACAATTACATTTTTCAATTACCCCAGGTCTGGTACAGATATATTTATGACAGTTATTGTTTACAGTTTTATCTTGATCGACCAGTTAATTATGTTTATAAACAATATATTTGTAAATTTCGTATATCAGCACACAATCTTAGTTTAGAAACTGGAAGATTTTATAATATAGATAGAAATGAAAGAGTATGTTCTATGTGTAACACATATTCAATTGAGGATGAATATCATTTTATTTTAGAGTGTGAAAAATATAAAAATTTAAGAATAAAATATATCAAGAAATATTATTGGCAAAGACCGTCATGTTTTAAACTTATTCAACTATTGTCTGTGCACAATAGTATAAAAGAACTGAACAATCTTGGTAAATATTTATTTTTTTTTCTGGAAAGATACGTAATTCGTAATAATAATTAAATTGTAGTACTACAGAGAATTATCGTGCTCTGTTGTTACATATTTATTACTATATATATATATATATATATATATATATATATNATTAAAAGACTTAGACTTAGACTTTGGCTTTGGTTTGATAGAAAAATACATTACAGGCAGATGACTCAAGCCTAAATGATTAATTTCATTTTTTTAAACAGAAGTACCCAAAATTGCAGTTAATTTATCTTCTGCAGAAGTCTAAGTCTTTTAATATTAAATATCAAATTTTTTTTTTAGAGTGCTGCGATTTGTTAAAAGGTGGTCACATGATTATGTATATTTCTAAGAGTTGTCAATAAAACGTGGTATTTGATTTTACGTATTGACTTCGTGCTAAAAATAGACCAGCCAGTTTAACATATGTATATTTCTAAGAGTTGTCAATAAAACATGGAATTGACTTTACGTATTGACTTCATGCTAAAAATAGATCAGCCAGTTTAACAATCAATTTAAATACAAGGGGTAAAAGCCAAACTGACTTGTAATAAAGATGGATAATTAAAATTAAATGATTAAAAATAATGTTTCTTACATATGATTTGTTATTCTAGTATATATTTATTTGATCCCACGTAATTTTAGTTAAAAAAACTCTCAATTGAACAAAAGCAAACAACACAAAAATAAGGAACACTGTTGGCAAAAACTTTATTTTGAAATATTGATCTGCTGTTTTTAGGTTGTATAAGACAGGATGTGTCAATTTCTAGTTCCACTAATTAGAATTTTATGCATGGTTGTTAGATTCATGTCGATATTTTAAAATATGTGAGGCAATTTATTTATCTATAAAAGCTATAAAAAATAACATTTGGAAAACATGGAAAATAATAAAACAATTGTAGCCTATTGAATTCGGTCAATGCAGAAATTTATTGACATGAGAAAAAGTATATTGACACTCGGACTTCGTCCTCGGTCAATATCCATTTCTCATGTCAATAAATTTCTGCATAGGCTATAATTGTGTATATTATTATTGAATTAAATGATATCGATTTTGTTGGCTGATTATTCAATTTGATGATATCGTTTTGTTT
The DNA here is from genome assembly GCA_002080025.1 of Modiolus philippinarum. Classification (NCBI taxonomy): domain Eukaryota; kingdom Metazoa; phylum Mollusca; class Bivalvia; order Mytilida; family Modiolidae; genus Modiolus; species Modiolus philippinarum. Next base: position 31,500 of record MJUU01012396.1, on the reverse strand, counting down.
TTGTTTTTGTTTTTGTTTTGTATTTTTTGTATTTTACAAGCAGCAATGAGGTTCATCACGACAAAATATTGGGCGCGTGCCAACTCTGAAATAAAACGACGTTCTTATAGACCGGTATTATGGCTGTATTAAACAGGAAAAGTGAAAGGATATGGAGTGAATGTACATGTGACAAAAAAGTTATAGTAAAATATTTATAATTGTATCAGGATGCTGATAATACAAAAGTCTCCCAAACGAACTCCCAAATCAGACTTCAGAACAAGGAATTATTCTAGTATGCCAACTCCCTTCAACTTCATTTATTTCTGAGCACTCCCTGTTTTCCTGCATGTTTTCCAATAGTCCTGACAAAGGCCAGCATTTTGAAATTTTGAAGACTAGAANCCCCCCCTTCCGGTATATCATTTCAGTAAAGTTTTGTTCAATTCTGAGCCCTTTCATTTTTTCCACTTTTTGCCGTTTCTATGGCAACGATCGCAATTTTGAAATTTTTTATACTACAAACAAATTACCTGAATGCTATAAAAGCTTTATGTAAGTTTTCATGCAATTCAAAGCACTTTTAATTTTCCCGCCTTTTTTCTGTTTCCATGGCAACGGTCCCCATGTTGAAGTTTTTTATACTAAAAACAAATTCCTAGTATACTAAACACCCTTCCTGTAAGTTTTCATGCAGTTCTGAGAACTTTTAATTTCCCGCCTTTTTTCCATTTCCATGGCAACGGTGCCATTTTGAAAATCGATAGACCCTCTGGCACAACTAGACATTGGTATCTATGTTCCTGCTAAGTTTGATAAAGATCTGATGAGTGGTATTCGAGATATGCCCCAGACAAATTGTAATAGGATTTTTGACAATTTCCCGCCTTTTGGCTGTTTCCATGGCAACGGTGCCATTTTGCAAATCCATAGACCTTCTTGCACAACTAGACCTTGGTATCTATGCTCCTGCTAAGTTTTATTCAAATCAGATGTATGGTCTCGGAGATCTGCCCCGGACAAAATGTCTTGAAATTTGGTCAAATTTCCCGCCTTTTTTTGCTGTTTCCATGGCAACCGTGCCATTTTGGAAGCTGGCAGACGTTCAGACACAAGTAGACATTGGTGTCTATATTCCTGCAAAGTTTCATTGATATTGAACCAGTGATCTCCGAGATATGCCCCGGACAAATTTTCGAGGCGGAAAGAAAAATAATAATAACGAGTGATAAAACACAAGTCACCCAAACCAGATTACATACCCAATTGCTTTTTGAAAAATGCTGTGTTGTATTACAAAAACAGGAAAACAACAAACACCTACAATGGCTAGGAACTACAATCACATGCCACAATGTACAAGCAAACTGCACCAGAAAAACAATAATGAAAACAAGAGACAAACATAAATAACGATAGGAACTCGGGATAGCCGGACTTGGTACCGGCACCAGCAAAAGCCAGTGGTAGGGTTAAACCGGTTTATGGGTACCCAAACCTCCCCTTTCTCTATCCCGTTTCCCTATAGTATCATAAACACGCGAATAAAACCCAATACAGGTAGACTACTAACTCAATGACCACTATCTTGGAACAGAAAAAGCATAAGACAAAAAGTAGTCAAATGGTGCTCGCCGCTAAACTGCCGGCTAGCTCAAGGAATCTAGTCTGATGGTAAAACACTGTCGCACTACGGAAGAAAAATCAAACTCAAAACTTCCCGAGGGGTTTGGTAAAGAGTCTTCGTGTATTTCAGCAGACATCGGCAGTATCAGTGAGAGGCCAGTATATATGTAAAGTCTTCAGGTCACTGGAATCCAAAGCCAATTTAACGGATTTGTTCAGAATATCTCGTCGATATCCACTATTACGTAAAGAATGTAAGTTACGTCCCAGTTTTTCTGGATTGTTAATCAGTTTTTGACATTTTTTAACAACATTTCCATAAAATCGAGGATGAGAAATGCCCTTTGTTATTAGCTGTTTCCGAGTCACGTCATATCTAGATATCAGATGTTCATATCTTCTGTAAAACTTCTTAAAAGTATTTAATAATTTATGAAATCTGTAACCTTGTTGTAAAAGTTTGGATGTTAGAGTAAGGTTACGCTCATTAAAATCATCAAGGGTGGAACAAATGCGAGCGAATCGTACAAGTTGGGATATATACACCCCGTAGGATGGAGCTAGGGGAACGGGAGAAAGGGGAAATTAGTAATTGTAAAATCAAAATCATCCCTTTTATCATAAACTTTAGTTTTTATTTTACCAGAGTCAATGGTGATACTTAGATCCAGAAAAGGGCAGTATTTAGAATCATTGTTTGCCTTATTTAGTTTCAGTTGCTGTGGGTAAATGGTGTCAACCTAAGCCAAAAACTGGGGATTGTCAATAGTAAGGATATCGTCAATATACATGTACCTGCTATTATCATTGAAAATAGAAATAAGTTTATCACTATTTGGTACAGTTCCATTTTGTAGTTTTTTCATGAATTCCCGTTCGTAACAGAACAGAAAAAGGTTTTCAATGAGAGGTGCACAATTAGTACCCATTGGGATTCCAATGACCTGATGATAAACAGTGGTGCCGAAACGAACATAAATGTTGTCTAGCAAGAGGTTCAGTGCCTTAATCATATCATCACATGTCCAGGAGCAATAATTGTTGTAAGAGATATTGGAGAAGAATCCTTGCGTTTTGTTGCAGCAAATAAACTGAAGACCCCAAAATTTAAAAGACCATTTAATAAGTTCACCCAATTTAGATTTAATCAAATTATGCCGAAGGGTTGTATAAAGTGTAGAAAAATCATAATAGATGAAACTGGTCTATCTATAAATTGTAATTTATCTAAAACTTCAATAGAATTTTTTACACTCCAAAAGTAATTTACACCAGGGTTTTGATATGTTTTCTCACAATAGTTTTTGACTAACTCCTTTATACAAGTGAGTGCACTGGTTAAATTGATGGACAAATTTGTGGTAGAACAATTACTTGAAGCCGAAATGAAACGATGTTTGTAGGTCTTTTTGTGAAGTTTAGGAATCCAGTACATAGTAGGTAGGGTGTTATCTTAAGGTGGAACTTTGAGTGTTTCTGTATCCTTGTAATGTTGTACGTTCAAAAGTGCTAGACTTTGCCAATTCGTTTTTTTTTGGACATCGATATAGTATTTTTTTTCAGATGATGGCAACGTTGTTTGAAGCTTTGTCGACAGGTGCAAACACATATTTCTCACCAAGTTCTTTCAGTTTGGACTTAATTCTGTTAACAGACAGCTTAGGTGGTGACTCATAATAATTTTCTTTATAGAAATTAATTTTGTTGGTGACTTTACTAATGATTTTATCTTTAAACATATTAAGAGCATGTTTGTCTGCACTTTCTCGTTTGCACCATTTTATACAATAGTTGGTTACCGAGTCTTTAATAATGTCGAAACAAGCTTGCCAGTTTATTTTCGAAGGTGGGCGATATTTAGGCCCTTTTCTAAAGAATCGTCTAACTTCTTTGTCTACAATAATGCTCAAGTCCCCCGTTAATATATGCCCACAAGGGTCATAGCGATAAGGCGAAGTGGAACAGTCAAAGCTGCTAGGGTAGTTCTTCTCGAAATTAGCATCACAGGTAATAGAAGAGTAATTGAAAAAAATACTTCTAGTAGGTTTTTTGTAAGTAAAGGAGATGACAGGCATATCCTGATTATCAAAATAAACTGGAAGAAGTTTTTGAACATCCGGGTCCCGAAAAATGCGTGCAATATCGATCAAATCGATACCCTTATTAATATATTTAATTTTCAAAAATTGTTTTTTGTGTTCATTCGGTTTGTCGATTCTAGGATAAAGTCGATGGAAGGAAAAAGCGTCGATAATTTTAGAACATTCGTAGAGCGGACTATTAACAGACATTGTATCACATTCTAGAGAGATTTTATAAAGATGTGTGACAGGTATAGAACAAAGTTTAGTTAACAAACCATGCCGCCCATTGTTTTTGAAAACAGTATATATATATATATATTTAACACTGATGAGGTTTTTACGTTTGTTTTTATATTATAATTTACTCTTCGGCCATGTGACCTACGATGTCGTAACTTCGGAGAAGAAATACCCATGATGTCAATTGAAGCATGCTGAGAAATGTTACCCTGACCCATGATGTTGTCATTTAACCCTAATGGGTAAGCTGTCTGAAGTTTTTTGATCCACGACAGTTCACTTTCCCTTCTAGATCTTACGAATTGTCTCTTAGATTGATCGGGGGATTTTTCTAAAGGCTGCACTTTAATGTATTTTCTGTCGTGCTTATAAATATTGCAGTGCTGATAAATGTATGATCTAAATTTCTTAGGAAAACGCATGCGATACATGTGTTACTTTATCACCGATGATTGTAATAACTTAAATTTTTGGTTTTATTCCTTATGTAAGAACTAGTGTCATCAACTCATTTTCTTTTCGTCTATCAGTGTTAGAAGTACTTTGATTCACAGGTTTACACTTCGTAAGTATATGTACTAGATTGCATCAGAAAGGAAGTTGCGTCATAATGGTTTCATTATTGATTCATTGATGAAACCAACATTCAAAGCTTAATATGTACATTTAATGATACTTTAATATGAAATAAAGCTTTAGGGCTGTGACCTTGACCTTTGACCTTGACCTCATTTTGAAGGTCCAGACTTCCTGAACATTTTGTACGTTGAATGTCTTTTAGTATCTTCAATGATATTTGAGCTATAAGCAAAAAACACAAATTTCGGACATCAAAATTGGTTTTCGATCCATAAACTGAAAACGGTTGGTCCGATAATTTTGGACCCTATGTTATAAATGTAGATCTTAACAAGACACACATTTTTCCATTACATGTTATCAGCTATCTATTACGGTTTATGAGTAATTACAAAAACAAGGTCTAGGGTCAAAGTGCAAAGGGACCAATGACCTTTGACCTTGGCATTTTTAAATGTAACACATATCACCTAAGTTGAATGGAAAAGGTTTCAGGTTTCTACCTCTTACCGTTTTCGAGAAAAAACATACTAAAAGAGGTGATGAAACTTTCAAGGGGCATAGCTCTTTAACGGTGCGTCATAGAATTTCGGTCCAAATTTAACAAAGGTCCGTCATGACCTAATAAACATTTTTGCCATAACAATTAATCAGCTATCATTTACAGTTTTCGAGATATTCCAATCACAAGATTTGAGGTCAAAGTTCAAAGTAACCAATGACCGTGGTCATTTTTGAAATTCAAAGACCTTCTTGCATATCTTGGGGTGGTTGTCCACAACTGTGCCAAGTTTCATTCAGTTCGGACTACCCATCTCTTAGATACTGTTTGGACAAAGTCTGTAAATTCATTGAGGAATAATAATAATAATAAGAAACAGAGTAAAAACAATAAGTCACCAAACTTCGTTTGGGTGACTTAATAAGAAACGGAGTAAAAACAATAAGTCTCCGCAAGCTTCGTTTGGGAGACTTAATTAATAGTAAATAAAAAGTTCTTCTGGATCACTGAATGTCACATTTTCATTGAAAATAATGTGTCCACCAGTGGATTGAAGTCCATAAATTTCTGGTTGTCCATCATTTTCGTTCATTTTGACCCTCACTACGCTTTCGGTTAAAATAATAACAAAAATAATAAGTAGCAAGCGAGGTTCTCCGATAAACGAATTATTTTTTTATTATTATTATTATTATTATTTTGCTATCGGACACTACCGAAATGGAAAGGGAGGTTTGGCGCGCCATAAAACCGGTTAAACCCCCCATTTCTTTTGAAATGCCTATTACAATTCAGGACCATTGCGGTCAACAATTTTTCCGTTGGTTTCCACCTGATTTGTCTTTTTGTCTCATGGACTTCGGCTCTTGACAACTCTATTCGATAACTTTGTTATTGTCCCCATTTTCTGTAAATCAAGTTTTATTTACACACTATTGCATTTATTATATGTATAATGCAAAACAAACTATCACAGTCACATTCATTATGTAAAAGTGAACAAATATATCGTACATAATATATTAAAATAAAAATATTGATGGTATTTATCCAAAACCCTATACAGAGATCCCCTCGACACCAACTATTTCCTCTGCATCAGGTTATAGCATGTATACCGAAGAACAATACACTCCCTATTGTCTTCGTATCATTAAATATATATTGATACTGTCGAGAAACAAATATCTCAGATGCTCTATCAGTTTGGCATGTCCTCCAAAATTAGTTTCCAGCACAAAAAATAATAGCGTATTATGTTTATTGAATTTAGAGATATAGAAAAATAGAAAAAAGATTCAAAAAGACATGGTTGCCAGAGAGAATGAAAAAATATGCAAATAGAAACTCATTCTAAATATATTTTAGGAATTAAAAGTAAAAAGTTTTGATTGCAGAAATTAAAGGAATTCCAGGGGATGGTTGCTACGTAGATCACTAAAACGTAAAAACGTACAAACAAAAACAAAATATACTTTTATAAACAAAATATAGGAAGTCGATAACATTTTTTACATAAATTACATTAAGTGTTCACCATTACTATTGATGCGAACAACATGATAGAATTTGTATTTCTTTTTTTCTGATAAATGTTGTTTTCAACTCATTAATTGGTAAACAAACGATTGCTTAAACCAACAAAACAACGTTTTTAAATTGTTATCATACAAATAAAGCACCCCAAAACCTCTCATAGCTTGAAATGTAGGTGAGAACCGATCCGCCAGTCTTAAGCGAACAATTCAAGGACAATGGCAACATCGGAAAACAAAGAAACGAAGACATGAGCACGGTACAGAAAAGAAAAAGGAAGACACAAACACATCAACAAAAATAAGGAACAACACGGACCCAATAAAAAAAACTATGGGTGAGATCAGGTGCAGCGGTAGAGTAAGCATCTCATGCTTCTTATAGGACACCCGCCGTGTTGAACATGTCAACTCCAGTAGGAAAGTCGAATCCGGTAGAGGAAAAACAAACTTAGTGGCAAAGAGAAAGATCTGTTGTCATCTGGGAAACAGATATCCCATAGCGGTCTACAAGATCTTGATGTCGACCGTAAAACTTTTGTAATGATGACTTCAAGTTATGGGTATCATAACCTTGCTTAAGTCGCCTATTTGTAAGTAACCGAGCTCTATCAAGGTAGTCACTGTATCGACCACAGGCCCTTGAGTAGTGAATGAGTTGGGAGATTTAAACTCCATATGCCGGTGCTTTTGGAAAAAGGGAAGTTGACTATTAAGTGTAGTCATCCCATTTGCAAAAACATATTAATTTTCATTTTTACGGTTGATTTTTATGCCCGGGCCGTGAGGCGACGAGGCCATAAAGTTTTACCCTTGTCCGTTCGTCCGTACGTACGTCCGAAAATTTTCGTCAAGGATTTCTCAGCTTGTGTTTGCAGTAATGATTTGATATTTGGTCTGAAGCTTTATTATGATGAGTTGTACCGTGTCTCCCCTTTTCGAGTCCGTCAATCATCAACTTCCTGTTTGACGATAACTTTGATTTTTTCCCATTATAGCCATTTATTAAAAATTTTCGTCAAGGATTTCTCAGCTTTTATTTGCAGTAATGATTCGATATTTGGTCTGCAGCTTTGGTATGATGAGTTGTACTGTGTCTCCCCTTTTCAAGTCTGTCACTTGTCTACTTCCTGTTTGACGATAACTTTTATTTGATTTTTTCCAATTATAGCCATATATTGAAAATTTTCGTCAAGGATTTCTCAGCTTGTTTTTGCAGTAATGATTTGATATTTGGTCTGAAGCTTTGGTATGATGAGTTGTATTGTGTCTCCCCTTTTCAAGTCCGTCCTCATCTACTTCCTGTTTGACGATAACTTTGATTTTTACCCATTATTGCCATATATTGAAAATTTTCGTTAAGGATTTCTCAGCTTATACATGTAGTAATGATTTGATATTTGGTCTGAAGCTTTAATATGATGAGTTTTACCGTGTCTCCCCTTTTAAAGTCCGTCACTCATCTCCTTCCTGTTTGACAATAACTTTGAGTTTTTCCCATTACAGCCAAGTATTGAAATTTTCGTCATCTACTTCCTGTTTGACGATATTTATCTGGCGGGGGCATCCGTGACCCATGGACACATTTTCTTTTATTGATATTGTTCTGAAATTGGCCAGCTGAAGTATACAATCTAACTACAATTACGGTATTTATTTGTTTTATTGCGTTCCTAGTCATGACCATTATTACAGAAACCACTAGGACTACATCTTTTTGGACTTACATCTCGCATTTGAAGAAAATGCTTATCTTGATACTAATATTAATAACAAAGGGGCGACTTTAATTAATTTCAAAATTATCAATTTTCCTAACACGGACATGAATATTTAAACTTCTCCTACTTACGGAATGAGCTAACACCAAATACGCAGACTTTTTAATTAGGCATAGTTATGTACATAACGGCCGTATTAATCAAGGCTTCAGGAATTTTCATCTTTTACGATCATTAAAAAAGTTTTCTTAACAGAAATCAGTTCCTTGTGGAAAAAATTGAAGTTTCGTTCAAAACTGAGGTTCAAGACTCATTTTTTAACTTGGTACGGGAAAGAACATTTTATTCACCGTCTTCATGACTAATCAAAAGGAATTGCTGATGAGTTGCCACAATGGAAGTGGAAGTTTGGCGTGCCATAAAACCGGTTTAACTCCCCATTTTTTAAATGCCTGTACCATGTCCATACCATTCCGGCTGACAATTTCTCTGGTTGTTGTTCCACCTACATTATCTTTTTGCCATTTGGATTTCGGCTCCTATTAATTCTGTTCGGTAATTTTGTTATTACCCTCATTTTATT
>MJUU01012396.1:0-13273 GCA_002080025.1 Modiolus philippinarum | reverse complement strand
GTGTACATTTTGTTTTCTGAAATACACAGCAGTACCACACTGATCATCACGTGAACATTTAGTTTTCTGAAATACATAGAGAAGAATGGGTTTGTACCACACTGATCGTCACGTGTACATTTAGTTTTCTGAAATAAGTTTTATTAATGAATTGTGTGAAATGGCCATACAGCTCATTAAAATTATTGCAGTTCGAGTTAATATATGCGTTATGGACTCATGTTCATTTACTCCATATCCTTTCGTGAAATATTTAATACAGGGGTTTGTCTTTTATTGCAGTGAGGAGTTGGTAAAACAATTCCCCGTGGTAGAGATGTATGCTCTTTATTTTTCTTAGATATGGTGTACTTGTACATGAGATAATACCTCATGTGTACACTTTGTTCAATTACTATTATCTAAATTTATGTAAACTCTAAAAATCGTAGTTTTGTCCTCAGCTATATTTGATATTACTACTTATTCGGATTTTGTTTGGTTTTATGCATTTTAAACATTTTTTGAAATTATGGATTTCCTTTGTTTGGGTTCTAGTGCTGCTGATGAGGAATTAATTTCCGAAATGGCCATACAGCTCATTAAAATCATTGCAGTTCGAGTTAACATATGTGTTATGGTCTCATGTTTATTTACTCCATATCCTTTCGTGAAATATTCAATTGGTTTGTTCTACCTGGTATTTGTGGAGACTTTGCATCATGTTCATTAGCTCCATATCCTTTCAATGTGTTTTTATATATAACACTCTTGTTTTACTTGTATAAAGCTATAATGGTTTTATTTTGTCGGGCTATGGATGACAGCTACTGTAAGAACACTTTGCCAGTTAAGTTTATGTTTGTTGACGACCCCGCATCCACGGATCAAAGGAGAAAAAGACATGGATGTAGTGTTGCTCATCAATTAGCAATGAATTCCGCTCAAACCGATGCTGGGGGCCGTCTTGAACTTGCTATGAGGTATGAGTAATGTTCATTGTTGAAGGCCTTATGGTGTCTTCAAGATGAAGAACAGCAATAAAAGCGTTGTTCCATTGCTTGGTTTTACCATGTATTTGTAGGGATTTTGTCTCATTTGCATTTTAGACGGGAGAGAGGTGTATGCTCTATATACATTTAAGTTATGGTGTACTTTTTCTTGAGAGAATTTCTCATATGGATGCACTATCATTCTTTAAAATTTTGGCTTTTAATTTTTTTGTAATTTAAAATTGTTTTTTATGACCACCTGTTTATTGTGTCTACTTCTCATGATTTTATTATGCCAAGTTTTCTTACATTTGGCTCGATGAGTGCCCTGTGGTTATTTAAATGTTGTGATCGTCTTCTACTAGTCTTTTTGTCGGGCAAAGGATGACAGCTATTGTAAGTACACTTTGCCAGTTACGTTTATGTTTGTTGACGATCCCGCATCCATGGGCCAAAGGAAAAAAGACATGGATGTAGCGTTGTTTAGCAATTAGCAATGAATTCCGCTCAAACTGATGCTAGGGGCCGTCTTGAACTTGCTATGAGGTATGAGTAATGCTCATTGTTGAAGGCCTCATGGTGACTCTAGATGAAGAACAACAAAAAAAGCGTTGTTCCTTTGCTTGGTTTTTCCATATATTTGTAGAGACTTTGTCTCATTTGCATTTACTCTATATCCCTTCATTATTAATTATATTGATATTTTATATATTTATTACAATTGTTCAATATACTTATCAGTTCTTGCCACAATATCGCTGAAATATTGCTGAAGTTGGCGTAAAACAGCAATCAATCAATCAACTATATCCTTTCATTGTTTAGATTTTATTAAGATTCAGGAAATATTTGCAAAATTACAAATAACATTAGTTTTGAAAGTTTTCACTGTACAAAACAATTTCAGTAAGAACCAGGTCCAAGCTAATTAAGCAGAACTTTCTTGTGACTAATTCTACGGTTTGTCTAAAACCGAAGATAAATTAGCCCATAAACAATTTGTAGCCACAAATTTTACTGAAATACTGTTAAAGCAGGCTTCTACAATATATGCAAATATACAAATCATATGACTTAGTTTTAAGGGAACTTACTGGCAGTGATTGTGATAGCCCTGTCAGAGAACAAAGAATAAGGATTGCTTTCAACATATTCACTGGTAAAGTAATTTTAAAATTCTATGATAAGAATTTGACTTAATTTTAATGATAACTGTTGTTCTCAGATTGGTTTAGTTTAGGTCAAAAAATCATTCTGATAGTAAGATTAAGACGTCATTTTCCGTTCACTGGTGCAAACAAATTCAAAATACGCAGTTGTGTTAGAAATAAACAATAAAAGGATATTGAGTAAATGCACATGAGACAAAGTCTCTACAAATATTTGGTAAAAGTTATCAATGGAACAATGCTTTTATTGTTGTTCTTCATAGAAAATTTTTATTTCGCTACTGAGTCATTTGAAAAGGAAGTCTACATCATTCTATGGCTTCCATGTTGAAATTTTAAATATTGCTGTTATTGTATTTCTTTGCTGTTTCTTACCTTAGATTTTTGCCAATGTTTAATCTGTCTTAAAAATGACTTGAGAAAGGTAAATCGCCTTTTGGAAACTTACTTTTTTTACAACAGTTCCAATTGTCCAGACATTGATTTTCTTTGTAGGTTGCCTTTTTTTCATTGCTTTACTACTATCATAAGTTTTAACTAAAATCATGTATTATAGATAAATATAGATTGGACGTCAATCGGAGATGTTACTGTGGCAAACTTGGTTAACCTTCTGACGCAGTTTTTTTTTCATGCTGTGTTCACACGTAATTCGAATTGTATTCGCCTGAGTCATTTCGGATTAGCTTAACTCGCATTAGAAAAAGATTCATGCCCTAGTGTTATTATACAGAAAATTGTCCTGACTTGGTACAGGCATTTCAAAAGAAATGGTAGGTCAAACCGGTTTAAAGGTGCGTCAAAACACCCTTTCACTGCGGTAGTGTCCGGTAGCAACTAAACTGCAATTGCTGTTGAACGTCCATAGACAGTGAAAACAAATGTTCATCCCAGTAGTAAGTAAAAAATGAATCGTGAACTTTTAAATATTCGTATATGACGGAACAACGGCAGTAGAATACCGAAGGAATAAAGGGGTGAAATTCACAAAAATCGAAGTCCAAAGACAGGGCAAAAACGAGAACACAGAAAACAATGACGTTAGACACAAAAACAATGACGCCAGACAGACACAAAGCACAGAACCAGAAACCACAACATTTAGAACAAAGGCACTCACAGTGTGAACTCCAGTGAGACTGAGAGTGACATCAGGTGCTCCGGAAGGGTAAGCATGTCCTGCTCTGTTAAAAGCACCCGTCACACTGTAAGTGATTCAATCCGAGAAAATGTCAAAGTCGGTAGTCAAATCCGGGAAGACGTGAATCTAGCTGAAAATGTCCACTTTCATTTGGGATACTGACACGTCATATCTTTCAATGATGCTATGGTGACGGCCATAAAATTTCTTGAGGGATGAAATTAACAAAGGTTGAACAAATCTCTGACTAAGCAGCTTTTGGGACAGTGTTTTTGCTCTGTTAAAAAATCACTGTACAAACTACAAGCTCGACAGTAACAAATCAACTGTGAAATGTACACTCCATAGGCTGGAGAGGTAGGTATATTGCTGCTAAGAAAGGGAAAATTCACAATGGGGAAATTAAGTTCGTCACACTTGTCATATAGCTAAGATTTCAAACGTCCATCTTCGTCAATATACAATAAAAGATCTAGGTACGAAGCTGAAGTACGTGTTTCAGTTGTTTCTTTAATTTCAAGCTAATTTGGATAGATCTGATGTAAATAATCCTTAAATTTAGGATTATTAAGAGAAAGCACATCGTCTATGTAGCGGAAGCTGAAATTAAAGGACTGGGCTAAATGTTTTTGTTTTCTTTGAATAAGCCCTTGTAAAAACTTGGCCTCGTACGAGTAAAGGAAAAGGTCAGCTAAAAGCGGCGCACAGTTTGTTCCCATAGGAATCCCTATTGTCTGTTGGAAAACACGACCTCCAAATTCGACAAAAATATTGTCGATCAAAAATTCTAACATTTTGATTACGTCAGTCTCGGTGTACTTCTTATTTGAATCGGTGTGGTTCTTAACAAAATATGTCTTGTCTTTCCCTATAACTAAATAGGTGTATCTGCGTTCTCCATTTTTTGTGCAGAAACATTGATGTATTAAATCTGCAATTGCTGTTTTCGGTTTATTGTGTGGCAGGGTTGTATAAAGTGAAGAAAAGTCAAAAGTTTGAATGCTATGGCAATGGGTAAGACTGGTTGAGGAAAGCTGTTCAAGGAGATCTTTTGAATTTTTAAGAATCCACATTTGATTCACACCGCTTGTGGAGTAAGCTTTATTACAGTAATTTTTCAGGCCGTCTCTGACTGCGGTCAACAAAGTAGTGAGGAGCTGTGAAAGAGGTTTAGTGGTGCATCTGGAAGACCCGGCAATGAATATCTGTTTGTATGGATTCTTATGAAGTTTAGCTACCCAGTAGATGTAAGGGAGTTGATTGTTTTCATCATTAGCTTTTATGCCAAATGATGATAACACTGAAGTGTGATTTTTTACAATCTCATCCCTCGATATTGTAGTAGGGGTATAAGTAGGGTTTCCAGATGAAATGTCGATGTCCATCTCCTTCACAAGACAGTCGAGATAGTGTTTCTTACACACAAACAGTATGTTGTTAGAAGCTTTGTCTGCAGGGACAATGACGTAATTTTCATGGAGTTTGGACAGAGTTCTTTCTACAAGGGGATCTTCAAATATACTGGGATTTCTGGATTTCATACCTGTTTTTAGGCGCCGGATGTGATTTACAATTAATGACTTTATGGACCTGATCCAGTCGGACAATGTCTCAACGTCCTCTTTCTCTTTCTTTGCCCACTTCCTAGCATAGTCTTCAACTGCATCCATCAAAATCTTGAAGTTGTACTTCCAGTTGATGTGCTGGGGCTCACGAAATTTGGGACCTTTTGAGAAGATATCTCGTAGTTTGAGGTTGTCTACGATATCTAGGTCACCAGTTATAACGTGTCCAGCCGGACTATAATTGAATGGGGAAGAGGAGCAAGCACACTCAGGTGGTTTGGCTTTAAAGTCATCAATTTGGAAGTCACGCAATACCCGTTTGTAATTGAAAATGGAAGTTGCAATTGGTTTAGTGTAGGAATATGAGATAAGTGGAACTGATTGATCAATAAAAAAGGAGGAATGTTTGTTGTCACTGTTTTGCTATGTAGAATGTTAGCAAGATTTATAGCGTCCAAGCCTTTATTGGCGAATTGAATTTTGATAAATGTCCGGTTATCAGGTTTGTTGGCGGATGTGGTGACAGGCTTGAACAGTCTGTGGTTAGATATATCCAAAACAATTGATGTTAATTTGTATTCTAGGGAATGGCTATCAGTTACGGATGATGCTAAACATGTTTTGTAGAAGGAATGAAGTTTTGAAAGTGGCAAGGAATACAGTTTGGTACGAATATGATGAATACTTGGGGGGATGGTCATAAACGGAAGAAGACCATTAATTGAAATGTCATGTAGACTTGGGGCAGTATAGTGCCTATGTACATGACTACGTGGTCTGCGTTGGCTTCCATTCAATATATTCATCACATTCACCGAACTGCATCCTGGACTTGACAGATTGTTTATAGTTATCTTAAAAACATGGATTCTTATAGTTATCTTTAAAACGGAATGTTTTAAGATAACTATGTCTAATGAGAAAGTCTGCATAATTGGTACTGGCTCTCGCGTAACAAATCAAATGCTAAACATACTCTCCGTAAGCAATAAAAGTTGAATATTTTTGTCCATGTAAGGGAATTTGATAATTTTGTCGTAAACTTAAGTAGTTTGATATAATCTTTTCGCCAACTTTGAGATGCAGATCCAACAATGTAGATCTTTTTTTATTATAGATGCAGTGTTGAGTTGGTAAAACAATTCCCCTTGACTGTGGTGTTTAAGTTACAGAAATTAGCAATGGCCATTTATTTAAAGTTGAAGTGTCATGATTTGTATTGTGACAAACAACTTTTTTTTTTTATTTCCGCACATTGTAGGTGTTTCTTGTCGTCTTCTATTCATTATTTTCTTTATCCCTTTACATAACAGCTGCAGTATTGAGTTGGTAAAACAGATCCCCGTAATTGTAGTGTTTAAGGGGTTTTTACAAGTTACAGAATACATTAGCAATGACTGAAGTGTCATAATTTGTACTGTGACATGTAATTGTAATTTTCGGCGGCATTTTTAAGTGTTTCCTGTTATCTCCTGTTTGTTAACTAATAGTTTCTTTTGTTTCCTTTATCTCTAATTCTGAAGGACATATTGATTGGATGCAGAAAAACATTTCTAGAAAATCAGTTCCATTTTGAATAAAATAGACATAAGTTCCGAGAATTCACCTTGATCTTTTAAGTATTTGTGCAAGAAATATATGTATTTGATCAAATGAATAACAGAAAGATGATGAATTGGTTAAACAGAGTTTTTTATATGCCCGTTTTGACAGTTTTTTTCGTCTTACCAAAGCAGATAAGAGCGTGAAGAAGAGCAAAAACATGCTGTTAACGATATAAAAAACTAATTCTCGGTAAAACGTTCCGAATATGCAATAAAAAAATAAAAATATTTGATATATATATGATAAAAAAAGTCTAAATCTGATAATGATAACGATAAAAAAAATTATTTAAATCCAAAACAGGAATTGCGCAAAGACAAAATTCATTCATTTTATCAGGTTCTGAGAATTAGAAATGGAATTGACACGCGATAACTGTTTCAATCCAATAAAAAGACAAATGCATTTAAATAGACTGTCCAGGCGTGCTGTAGTGTAGATTCACGATTAGCTTTTAATAGAGTCAGCTGTTCATCAATACAGATGGAGACGTACAATCAAACAATATTTAATGAAAGTAGCAATTCGTCCACACAACCATTGTTTCCGATGACTGGTGAAGTACAGGATCCATTCACATGTACTGAAGTGTTTATCATTGCTGTAGCAGCTGGAATATTTGTACTGCTGATATTAACAGGAAACTTACTTATAATGATAGCATATGGCATCAACAAGAAATTAAGGACGATAAATAACTATTTTCTCATTAGTTTATCCGTTGCCGATTTTCTAATAGGTTTAATAGCCGTGCCAGGATTTACTGCACATATTTTACTTGGTAACTGGACAATAGGAAGTGTTGCTTGTAAATTTTGGTTATCAGCAGACTATGGACTGACAACATCATCTGCTCTACATTTAGTTTTGATATCACTTGATAGGTTCTTGTCCGTAAGGCATCCAATGCGGTACAGAGTCCATAGAACGCCAAAAAGAGTTATGATTGCCATTCTGTTAATCTGGGTTATGTCTTTCCTACTCTGGATGCCACCAATATTTATGTTATCTGAGAAGCCTATAAGTGAAATTAATGTCCCAACAACAGAATGTCTGATGCCTTATGTTTATTCACAAGATTACTTAGTCATTGTCATTCTCTGTGCACTGACGTTTTGGGTACCAGTTTGTCTAATGGCTGGATTTTATTACAGAGTATATTTAAAAGCATTACAACACAAAAAGTTCGTTTCAAAATGTTTATATCGGAGAACTCTATACGTTATTGATAACAAATTGAAACAAACTGTGATGGAAGAGAAAAATGAGATTAAAACTACTTCTTGCGAAACAGATGCTGGTCAAACGTCCTTTAACCTTAGAATGAATATGTTTACTACGTGTATGGAAAGTCCCGAGGATGGAGATGAGGACATTTGTGACAAAAAGAACTCTTTTCAAGAAATACGTGTTAGCATTTCCAACGAAATCAGATTAGGATCTTTGCGTAAAAATGGTTACAAAAAAGACAATTCGAAAGCTACTAAAATTCTAAGTTCCATCATCCTTGCTTACTTTATAACATGGTTGCCTTGGCAGGTATTTACAATTGTTTCCTATATTTGCATAGACTGTGTTCCACTTGGCTTTTATTATTCGGGTAAGTTTTTCTATATAATTTATGTTTTGAGATTAAGAATTTTCTATGACCCCTTTGATTATCTTTAATTAAATTTTCAGCTATTGTTGTTTAAATTAAACCAACTCTTCTGTTTGAAACTACTCTCAAACATAAAAGGTACTGCATAGCATTGTTGCGGTGCTCAATTCAATCTCACACGTAAAAAATAAAGAGTCAGATACTGGATAGGTTGCATTTTTGGGCCGGAACAGTAATTTGACAACTTTTCCTTTGTGATGTTTTATTGACTGATAGATGTGAAACGTCATATTTCGTCTACTTTGTCACGAATAAGCTCTTGATCCCGTAATTATTGTTTAAGGCTTCTTCAAACTGAAGATAAAATTCTAGTCCAGTCATTTAATTTTAGCTTCCATAATATAGATGTTATTTTATCACTTAAAATCATTAGCTTTGAAAATTTTCTTCATCTTATCTGTCCAAAAGAGATAGAAAACTTCCACATCAGCGTTATTCCTTGTCCTTTGTCTTGAAATTGACGACAGAGGTAAACTACGAATTAAGCTTTATGACAAACGCGATGACTTAACTCGTACAATTGTCAACGTCCTATTCCTTTGTAGAAACATTCCAAAGCACCAACATTTGAAGTTTACATTTTCCAACTCATTCGATACTCAAGGGCCTATGTTCGATACAGTTACTTTCTTGATAAAGCTCGGTTGCTCACAAAAAAAGATACTCAAACAAGGGTGTGTTACTGATAACTTGAGGTTATCACTGCAAATGTTTTACGGTCCAAATCACGATTTTGTGGACCTCTTTGAGATATCTGTTTCCGAGATGAACAACTCTTTCCCTTTATCAGCTTAAGATTTTTTTTCTGTACTTGATTTGAATTTACTACTGGAATTGACATCAGCAATACGACGGTTGCCTTATTAGAAACAGGAGATGCTTACTCTACTTGTGCACACGATCTCACCCATGGTTAAATTTGGGTCCTTGTTGTTCATCTGTATGTTTGTCTTCAGTTTTCTTTTCTGTACTGTTCGTTTGTGACATCTTTGTTTCTTGGTGTTCATGATGATGCTACTGTCTATGGATGGATTATATTTTTTTACTTTTGGTTTTTCACTTACATTAATCCGGAAACTTTATAACATTATCTCCTTTAACAGCGTTCTTTTCGTTTCAACCAACAGATCATATTATAAATTATCTATTAAGAAAACTGTATTAAATTCTCCTGGATAAAGGAAACATTTTATTAAGGTCTCATATACCAGTTATGACGTTGCCTTTTACTTCAAGGCTAAATCAGCCATTTTCCACTGTTTGCCCTCAACATATAGGTTTAGCTTGACCTTTGAGTTGTATATCATTTCGAAGCATTTTAACTAAGGAATCCAAATCTGCCATAAAAATATCGGGTGAACTGTTTAGATTTTTCGCAAAATGGCACCGAGTAAAAATATGAAATAAACAATAGTATTTACATTTGAAAAAACACGTGCTTCCCAGTCCTTGTCAGGGCCTTATTACGCACCCAGTAAAACAATATTCATACACCAGCTTCAAATATGACAGTTGTCTCAATAAATATACATAATCAGCTTTCAAAAAAGTATTCTCATGATATTCTAACTGAAAGGATAAACATTTTAGCACGTCAAACATCCATTTTTTTAAGTTACGGCATTAATATCTATTTGGAAACCGAATTTTATTGAAATCAGACTATTTTGAATTTTCCCCCCTTTTTTGTGGCCATTTTTTAAATGGCACTCAACAAACAATTTTCAATTCCGGTTTTGAATTCCCAACATCAATATCTATTTGCAAACACAATTTTATTGAAATCAGACATTGTTGAATTTTCCCACCTTTTATGGCGTCAATTTTGAAAATGGCAGTCAACTAACAATTTTCAACACCAGTTTTGAAGTCGCAACATCAATATCCACTTGCAAACCAAATTGACAATGTTGAATTTTCCCACCTTTTTTGGCGGCCATTCTGAAAATGGCTGTAAGGGAACAAATTTTAACATCAGTTTTGAAGTTGCGACATCAATAACTATTTGGAATATTGAAATTGAAATCAGACAATGTTGAATTTTCCCGCCATTTTTAGCGGTCATTTTGAAAATGGCAGTCAAAGAACAATTTTCAAATCCGGTTTTGAAGTCGCAACATCAATATCTATTTTGAAACCAACTTCCATTGAAATCGGTAAACGAACACTTTTCAACACCGGTTTAGAAGTCGCAACATCAATATCTATTTGGAAACAAAATTTCATTGAAATCGGACAATGTTGAATTTTCCCGCCTTTTTTGGCAGCCATTTTGAAAATGGCCGTCAGCGAACAATTTTCAAGATCAGTTTTAAAGTTGCGACATAAATACATATTTTGAAACCAAATTTCATTGAAATCAGACAATGTTGAATATTCCCGCCTTTTTTTGGCAGCCATTTTGAAAATGGTGGTCAACGAACAATTTTCAACACCGGTTTTGAAGTAGTAACATCAATATCCACTTGGATACCAAATTTTATTGCAATTAGACAATGTTGAATTTTCCCGCCTTTTTTGGTGGCCATTTTGAAAATGGGGTTCCACAAATAATTTTAAACATCAGTTTTGAAGTTGCGACATTAATACCTTTTTGGAAACCAAATTTCATTGAAATCGGACAATGTTGAATTTTCCCGCCTTTTTTGCGGCCATTTTGAAAATGGCGGTCAACAAACAATTTTAAACGCCAGTTTTGAAATACACACAGCATGGAAAACATTTTATCAATTTACTTCTATAGTTTGGAAATAAAACACCAAAAATATGAAAATTAAAAAAATTCCGTGAAAAAAGGGCATTACTCCAACAAGGGTTTATGGATTTTCTTCAAAATTTTAGGGTTTGTAGATCTTGATATGCTGAACCTTTTTGCAATTACACTTACCCTCTATCTGTTACACTTTTTGAAATAAAAAATAAGAAATGCAGAAATTTTGAAAATTTTACGGAAAAAGGGCAACAACTCCAAAACGGGTTTTCGGATGTTCATCAAAATTGCAGGGCAGGTAGATCTTGCTATGCTGATCACTTTTATCTCGTCAGATTTTTTATATCTGTAACGGTTTTTAAGTTATTTGCGAAAAAATGCAATTTACCCCTATGTTCTATTTTTTGCCATGGCGGCCATGTTGTTTGACCAGCCAACTAATCGAACATAATTTTGAGAAGCCATACCCTGGTGATGATTCAGGTGAAGTTTGGTTACATTTTGCCCAGCGGTTTCAGAGGAGAAGATTTTTTAAATTGTTGACAGACAGACGGACGGATGACGGACGCATAGTGATGGCAAAAGCTCACATGGTCTTTTAGGCCAGGTGAGCTAACAAGGAAACAAAGAAATAACATGAATACGGAATAGAAAACAATAATGAAAACACACAAATACAAAGATGAACAACACGGTTTGTGGGTTAGTGGGTTTGGTTCTTCAAACGTGCCGACTTAAAAATATGGATATGAATATTACTGTCTAAGTGCATTAACTAATGGAAAATATGAGAAAGTAAAAATATTGAAACAAACATACAAAAATGAAATAGAGTCAGTTTAAGTTTAATGTTTCTTCGGTGCAGATAAATATGGAAGACCAAGGGAACAAAACATGTGAATGGACTGATAGAGAACATGAAAGGATCTTTAAACTCCAGCAAAAGACAAAGTAATAATGTATAATTCATTAGACATGTCTTCCTATACCTTGTCAGTAATAACTACTTTATTTAGTAATGTATTATATTGTTACCATTTTAGCATATTACTTTGCATATGTAAACAGTGCAGTGAACCCTTTCCTGTATGCCATGTGCAACATTAACTTTCGTTCAACATTCATACAAATTTTGTGCTGTAACCTGAGGAATAAAAGAGGAATGAATTGAACGTGTGCAGCAGGCCCTTTCCTGCATTCTATGTCTAATATCAACTTTAATTCAACATTCCTAAAAATTTCGTGCTGAAACCTGAGGAATAAAAGGGAAATAAATTGAATTGTGCAGATCATGACGTCCAAGTTTAACCAACGTTTCACATTACTATAAAATGTGTAGTAAAACTATGATAAGGAAATATCAGAGGTCAAGAATTTGCTAACATGGATTACACCTTGATGAATAGAATCAACTTCCAAGCAAGGGCATAGGCTCGCACACTCGGCAATATGACCCTTGCCATCAGCGGTTTTCATTCACTGCGGACTTTCAAAACACACATTATGACGTTTTAAATAAAGGGACGTCACTCTTCTGAACGGAACTACTTTTTTAGGCGCCAAAATTGACAAAACGGCAAAAAAAAATGAAAAAAAACATATCTTTTTTATTGTTTGCAATTGAAAAGTAATAAACCAAAAAGTATCTCAAAAGGATAATGTCTTGTAAATTTTACGAACAATTCTACCAGATCAATTTACTTTCAGGTAAAACAGAACGATTTGTGTAGAGAGCAACTAAATAATTCAATGTAATGCCTATCAAGCCTCCGTAAAATCCAATAAGAAAATTAAATAATGTTATGTATGGACTGTAAAATAAATAAGTGAATACCGTCGTAATTCGCGATAAAAAAAACAGAGTTGTAATTTGGGGAGGGGGTGGCATTATAAAGCAGTGTGACTCTTAATACATAACAAACCGGTAACATCTGAACAGTTTCTCTGAACTGTAAGCAACCCCCCCCCAAAATAGCACCCGTCAAACTGCCCATCCAAGTCCGTAATATATATATCACTCTGATGTGTCCCTATTCGTTTAGATACTAGTACAATGTAGATAGAAATAGAGATCGATGAAAAAATGGCCAAAATGGGGTAAAAAATGGTATTGACAGTAAAACTTCAGAATTTGTTGAAAATAATCTTGTCATACAAGTTTGAGGCAGTATAATCCAAAACAGCTATGTACATTACATTTAAGATAGTTGCCAAGTGTTGTGAATAAATAGGACTTCGAGAAAAAATGACAATGAACAAAATAAAAGCCGGTTCATGTGCTTGATTTTGAAATACAAGCAATTAAAAATTGACGGGAAGTATCCATTTTTTAGATTTTTCATAGGCTTTGTGTCGAACTTTGTAAGTCTTGTATATGGACTGAAGTAGTAATATCAATTTCTTATATTTTTTTTTGTCAGCAATTTCTTAAAAGTACTGTATGCTTTAAGAA
>MJUU01012393.1:19581-40478 GCA_002080025.1 Modiolus philippinarum | reverse complement strand
TCATCAAAAAGGATATTATTCTACATAAAATTTCTCCTACTTTTTTTTCAATCTTTTTACGACTAAAACTGATGAGTTCACTTTCTAAATGATGGTTTATACAAAGGCATGTCATCAAATTACAACTTTTTAGGAGCGATACAGATTTGTTGTTCCATTGCTGTGTTTTACCATGTATTTGTAGAGATTTTGTCTCATTTGCATTTACTCCATATCCCTTCATTGTTAATTACAAGATGGAGTACTGGAATATACTTACATAAATATAGCACTTCTTTATCACTCCTCGACGGGGCCTCGGAGATAAAGAAGTGCTATATCTACCACTTATAATATTGTTTTAAATATGGCATCAGATTTTGTGTCATTTAGAGCTATTTGCATTGAATTTATTTTTAAAAAAATCATTTATTTATTATTTTTTTTTTATTATTTATTTCTGTAAGAGTGCAGAAGTCCAACGGAAGTTATAAATCGACATTAATTTTGACTGATCGGGAAACATTGTCTGAAATTATGACATCAAACGAAACACAATGTTAAATGTCAATTTCGTGCCCAGATCTCTAAATATAGTATCAAAACAACAATCACATGTGCTTTTTTCGTACGTAAAAACATGTACTTCTTTGAAGTTTGGACATATTAGTCATGGTTATACAGAAACAAGTTTAATGACTAAATATGTTAAGTTTCAGTATTTGGCGGAAATGTACAAATTGTAATCATATATAATTATAGCATGACTATCAAATAAACACCGAATATTTATATTTTTATCCATATATGTAAAAAAAAAACTCTTATATATCAAACTTCATAAATACGTCGACTTCATCATGTTAATTACGGTCATTGACGTTGATTGGGCCGGCGAAAGGTAGTAGTGTAGGCCACAGCTGCCATCTGTTGCCACATGTATCGTATATTGACCAAGGACGTAGTCCGAGGTAAATATACTTTGTCATGTCTACATCACATGGACAGCATAGCATAGCCCGTATATGCCATCTGTTGTAACATATATAATATATACCAAGGACGTAGTCCGAGGTGAGTATATACATTGTCACGTTTACAACACATGAACAGAAAGTGTTAGAGAAGCCAACAGCGCCAATAGCTGCAATCTGTTGTAGCATATATGATATATATATACCAAGGACGTATTACGAGGTGAATATATATTTTCACGACTTCAATACATGAACAGAAAGGCGGCAGCATAGCCCATAACTGCTAAGTGTTGCAACATAAAACCAAGGACGTAGTCCGAGGTGAGTATATACATTGGGCTCTAGTGCTGCTGATGAGGAATTAATTTCCGAAATGGCCATACAGCTCATTAAAATTTATTGCACTTGGAGTTAACAATTCACTTCAATATTGTATTGCCATGTATGTAACTTTGTGCTCATTTACTCCATATCCCTTCGGAAAACATTGTCACGTTTACAACACATGTATAGAAAAGCGTTATGGAAAATAGTGCCAACGACTGCAATCTGTTGTAACATATATATAACATATATACCAAGGACGTAGCCCGAGGTTAATATACTTTGCCACGTCTACAACACATGATAACCTAGGTGTAAGTAATATCAATGAGAAATACACCTGCAATGTCCAAATCAAATGTCCAAAGTATAACACCAAAAAATCCAAAATTTACGACTGATTTCAATAAGGCACAGACTTATGTCTGGGTCATACATTCATCTAAAAAACATTATGGATTCTATCTGACTTTATCAGAGAATCCCAAAACAGTTTCAAGTATTTTTTGGTTCGGTCTTTAATATCCAAAGTTAAGAACCGCCTTTCAAAACATGCTTTGAAGTCCCTTTCTGCTTCAGGAAAGGATACCCATCTATGTTCCGTTCTATACTAATTCAAAATAATAAAACCTGCGCATAGAACTGCCATAAATGCAAAGTAAAATACAGTTCAAAATGGAACTTTTGTAATTGATCGTTGTAGAAGAGAAAAATTCCTACCCTGTGCGTCAAGGAAACTTGCTCAAGTTCGAACTATTGCGGCAACAAAGGGACTTTCAATGCATCTTTTTTGGAATGAAAAGCTCAGTAATTTCACAAGATATTTTGTTTTATATAAAGTAGCCGTCTTAAAAAAATACTATGACGGAAGGAATGGGACGGACGACGGACATCAACACATGTTTCATGATTAAATTATTTTTCAACCTGATATAATGTTCACAGACACAGACTTATTTTCCATTACGACTTTGTCCTGACAATATGGGTGATTTTGGGGGAGGGAAGTATTTGAAGTTTCAGACATTATAAGTCTATAATATGTAAATTCGCCTACTATAAGACGCATGGAATGTAATCTATCAATTTCTGTAAACAACAACATCTTGTACTTTTATACATAAATGAAAACATTAAGTAACAGATTGCACACCTACACACAAATTTGGGTCGATTTCGCCATAAAAAATGTAAATCTATCCATAATATTCATTTGATCAATACGAGATAACTTTTAATGTATCGTGATGTCTGATACAGAAAAAAATAGCATTTAGAGTGTAGGTTTTGAGAGGCATCTTTTACTGTTTTGAAGAGGGGCACTATTTTACAAAGGGGACCTACTGTACTTAAGAATGGTGATTTTGCCTGCGAGTTTGGGCATATGGTTACCTGTACAACCAATGCAGCCTATCAGTCTCTCGTCTTCGAGAGCCAAGGGTGATACTCTTCACCCTTGGAAGATCAGCCAAATTTTTGGAGACACAAGTTCAAATTATCTCCCCTTCAGGTAATACTTTCAGTGTGATTTTTTGTAAAAATTTATGTAACTTCAACACAAAATTGTAAATTTATCTCTAGAAAGAGGGGATTCCAACACCGGACCCCCCCCCCTTTTCGGATCCGCCAATGTTCGATAGATCGATCGAGAGTTTTTTCACTACCAGTTCATTCATAGATCATTGAACTCTCTTTTTCTCTAATCCCCGTCTTTTGATGAATGTAATCCAATATACATTTTACACACAAGATGTTGCATGTAATTCCTGAATGCCATTGGGTTTTAAAGGTATGTGATATGCAAACATGCGTTTAAGATGTAATATTTATAATTACAGATTTTTGACAAAACATCCGTTTACTTATAAAGTACGAAAAAGTCCCCATTTTTTTCTACCGCAATATGCAGGTCGTTTGAAACAAGCTTAACTAATATGTATAAAGATCCTGGACTAGATTGCTCAATTTTTTCAAAATGTCAATTAAATCCTTCTTGAAGCATTTAACCTAACTCAGAAATAATGAGAAAGTTTAATTAAAACGTTCAATATAGCAAGTCTTATTGGTTCAAAGGGACCCGGACAAAGATTACGCATAAATCACCAAAATGTTTCGTACCTGTGTGTATTGTCTTCATGTTTTATGTACTTCATTGTAAGGGTACTCGTCTTGATAAGTAGGACTTTTTTCTAGTTTGATTTTTACTGCGAGTCTTTTTGTGTATTTATTTTATAGCCATTCACCAGACATAGTGGGAGGCTATGGATCCAAGAAAACGAGTTTAACCCCACCGCAATTTTTGCGCCTGTCCCAAGTCAGGAATATGTTGGTCATTGGCTTGTCCTTGTCTTCTTAATAAAATTTTAGTTTCTTGATATTTGGGTTATTGGATGTGGTTTGTTTCCATTGATTTATTCACTTTTTTACCTTTTGGGGGCCATTTAGGGCTTGCTATATGGTGTGAGGTTCCTCACTGTGTTGAAGACCGTACGGTGACCCCTAGATGCTTCGTACGGTGACCGCTAGATGCTTTGTTTTGGGTTGTTTTAACCTGGATATGAGATGCTGTCTCCTTGACATTTACCCCATTTCCTTTCCTTTTCATATCTTGTTGTTTATTCATTTGTACAGTTTGATTTTCTGGGTTTTTTTTCATGATGACATTGTTTGTGTTCCTGATGATAAATGCCTTAATATGTTTTACATGTAAACTAATTGCCATGCGTATGTTATTTGGCGAGTTGTTTGGCTGTTATCTTGCTGTTTGGTGTTCTATTGGTTGTCGCAATGCCTATGTTATTAGTTTTGTCTTTTGTTTTTTGCTATAGTTTGTTGTTGTTTTGAGCGTTTTTATTGATTGTTTTTGTGTGTCCTGGTGTCGTCCTTGTGTGTCCCGGTCGGTTGTCGTCCTCGTGTGTCCCGGTCGGTTGTCGTCCTTGTGTGGTTCCGGTCGGTTGTCGTCCTCGTGTGTCCCGGTCGGTTGTCGTCCTCGTGTGTCCCGGTCGGTTGTCGTCCTTGTGTGCGTTGTTTTGTTTGGTTGTTGTTATGAGGAAGTTGTTTGTTTACTTGGTGTGCTGTTTGGTTGATGTTACGTGAAATTTGTTTTTGTGTTCTATATGGATGTCACGTTGTCACAATGTGTATGTTTGTTTGCTTGATTGTAGATATGAGTATGTTGCGCGTTGCTTCATGTTCTGTTAGACTGTAATGTATGTGTTTTTGTTTGCTTTGTGTTTCTTTTGGTTGTTGTTATGTGTATGTTGTTTTTATTATTTTGTTTGGATGTTATAACGTGTGTATTGCTGGTTGTTTCGTGTTCAATTTGGTTGTCGCCGTTTGAATGCTGTTGTTTGGTGTTCTATTTAGTTTTCGTTAAGTGTATGTTAGCTTGGAG
This sequence comes from Modiolus philippinarum, assembly GCA_002080025.1. Classification (NCBI taxonomy): domain Eukaryota; kingdom Metazoa; phylum Mollusca; class Bivalvia; order Mytilida; family Modiolidae; genus Modiolus; species Modiolus philippinarum. The sequence goes on along the minus strand of MJUU01012393.1, from coordinate 35,804 downwards.
ATCCGTTTGGTTTTATGTGTATGTTGTTGTCCATTTGGTGTTCTGTTTTGTTGTTGTCAAGTTTATGTTGATTATCTGTTTGGTGTTCCGTTTGGTTGTCTATGTGTGTGTTGTTCGTTTTGTGTTGTTTGGGGGTTCTTAGGTGTATTTTGTTTGTTTGGTGTTGTGTTTAATTGTTGGGTATGCTGTTTTTCTTGGTTTGATTTTCTTATGCGTATGTTGTAAGTTTGATGTTCGTCTGGTTGTTGTAATGTGGATGTTGTTTATTCTGTGTTTCGTTTGGTTGTTTTACAAGTAATGTTGTTTGTCTGATGTTCTGTGTATGTTGTTTCTTTGTAGTTCAATTTGCTTGTTTTGTTTCTGTTTGGTTGTAATGATGTATGTCGTAAGTCTGGTGATCCGTTTGGTTGTTATAATGTATGTCGTAAAGTCTGGTGTTCCGTTTGGTTGTTATAATGTATGTCGTAAGTCTGGTGTTCCGTTTGGTTGTTATAATGTATATGGTAAGTCTGGTGTTCCGTTTGGTTGTTATAATGTATGTCGTAAGTCTGGTGTTCCGTTTGGTTGTTATAATGTATGTCGTAAGTCTGGTGTTCCGTTTGGGTGTTATAATGTATGTCGTAAGTCTGGTGTTCCGTTTGGATGTTGCTATGCGGATGTTGCTTACTGGTTGTTTTTACATGTATTTTATTTGGTTGGTGTTTTGTTTGATTGTTATGTAGGAAAAATGACAGGATATAGAGTGAATGTACATGTGACAAAAACGCACGCAATACATAGAAAACTCAAGTTTATCAAGGACATGGCTTTTATTCCTGTCTACATCTTGAATCTTGATGTCGCCTGAGGGTCTTCAACCAGATTTGAATAATATTCACCCCCTAAAGCGAGATCAAGAGGGCCCCTAGCGTGCACTAAACGATATTCTTACCAAAACTTATATCAAGGTCACTCCCTTGCTCCCCACCCGCCATGAGTGCCAACTTGGGCGATGCTCAGGGTTATCCAGCTGAAAGCACCAAGGTTACAAGAAGAGAATAAAAATGTTGAGCAACATCGATCGCAGCTAAAATATGTCATTGAAGCAACACATGTCGGGAGCGGTCAATGAGGAAAAAAGTAAAACCGGGCAATGTATTTTTTTATGTCTTGTTCCATTTGGTTTTTGTTACATGTATATGTATATTGTTCATGGTTATTGTTACAGTCGAGTTGCTGTATGTTTGGTTTTTCGGTTGGTTTTTGTTGTATTGTTTAGTGTTCTTGTTTTTAGTTGTGGTAAATTGTTTGTTGTTATCTAACAGTTATTAAGATGGGCTGAAGAATATGAAACGGGACAACATCAAATGTATGCAGATGGTGCAATATTTGAAGATGCATGCGCGCTTCACTGCACAATTAACAGTCAAAACATACACACAAAGTATTTGATGTTACCCACAAAACCAGTCTAGACAACTCTTTAAAATGTGTACTTTATTACAACGAGACATCTGTAGTACAACATACATGTAAATGTATGCATTAAATCAAATTATTGAAGATTGGATAAATATAGCAATAAAATGTGTATGTCATTTCGTTGTAAGGTAGACGTCATTTGTTATTTGGGGAATAACACGGGCTCTTGAATCCGGACTCCAACCTTTTTTAACCTTCAGCTCCGAGCTCCAACACAAGGGTTTTAACTTTAGGGCTCAGGGCTCCAATATCAGAACTCTTGGCTCCTCTCACAATGCTCATGGCTTAACTCATAGGTTTCCGGGCTCCAATCACCAGGCCTTGAGCTCTACAATAGGCTCTAGGCTCTCAGAGATCTATGGAATCAGTGTAATTATCCAAAGTTTCTTGAATGTGCCTGGTTTAAAGCGCTTTTTCAAGAATTTTGTCGTTACTACACGCTCGAGGTTCTGATTCCATGTAGCGCTAGATTCGTTGCCTATATATTAGTCGTTTTACAGTTTATCTAACATTTTCATAAGGTAAAATATGCCAAGGAGTCCGGAAAAGAGCCCCACTCCCCATCCCCGACTACAAAGTACAGAATTCTCTCTATACACTTAAAGACCGGCTGCTGCATGCAATCGATCGATCATCAAGTAGGAATTTATCCAGTACAGATATGTTTTATAACAAGATTCCATGAATTACTACAGGTTTTATTTAGATACAAGCTATTAAAACTATCTAAATTTAACACCAGTGCGGGCAACTTCTTTAATGATGCGAGAAATAGAGTTTCGTTTTCACCTGATAAAGCATATTATGAGGGGTCGAAGCGAGCATGTTGGAAATCGGTCAACAATTGTTCTCACGGAAAACAATTTCAAGTAGTTAATTTGAAATCATTGATTTGTCTAATTTGTCTATAGTATACAAGGAATACTCGATGAACGGAGAAAAAAGTTCAAATGAAACTAGAGGCTCAGAGACTCATCTGACAAAATGCTTCTATTCCATGCAATGACCAAAAATGATGTTTTTTTTCCACTGGGGTCTAATGTTTAGCTATGATCTCCGTTAGAATCCGTGTTTTTTTTTTTGTCTGATCCTATTGAAATGAGAAATTTTTGCAAAAACATGTAGTCAAATTTGCTTAAATAGTTTCAGATAAGATGATGAAAAGTATGATTTCTTTGGGTTTTTTTCTCAGATCGGAACAAAATGAGCAATCTTTGTATAGGACCTTTATTACATCATTCCTGTAAAGTTTGGTTGTATTTCCATCTAAGGTTTCAGAGGAGAAGATGAAAATGTGATTTTCCCAAAGGGTCCAATGTTAAACTATGTTCCATACTAGCGGCCATGTTTCTTATCGGATCAAAACGAAATGAGCAATCTTTGTTAAAGAGCTTTAGTACATCATTTCTGTAAAGTTTAGATGAATTTGCTAGAGTGGTTTTAGAGGACAAGATGAAAATGTAATTTTCCCATTGGTCCAATGTAAAACCTAAGTTCCATACCGGCCACCATGTTTTTAATCAGATCGGAACGAAATGAGCAATCTTTGTTAAGGACCTTCCATACATCGTTCCTATAAAATTTGGTTGAATTTCCTTCATCCATTTCAGACAAAAAAGATGTAAATGTGGGTTTTCCCATAGGGTCCAATGTTATACCTGAGATCTACGCTGGCGGCCATGTTTTTTATCGGATCGGAAGTACATAGCAATCTTTGTTAAGGACCTTTAGAACATCATTCCTGTACAGTTTTGGTTGAATTTTCTTCAGCCATTTCAGAGAAGAAGATGAAAATGGGATTTTCCCTAAGGGTCCAATGTTAAACTATGTTTGGCGCTGGCCGCCATGTTTTTATAGGATAGGTACCAAATGAGCAATCTTTGTTAAGGACCTTTAGTACATGATTCCTGAAAAGTTTGGTTGAATTTGCTTCAATGGTTTCAGAGGAGAAGATGAAAATGTGATTTTCCCATAGGGTCCAAAGTTTAACTATATTCCGTGCTGGCGGTCATGTTTTTATCGGATCGGAACAAAATGAGGAATCTTTATTAAGGACCTTCCATTTACCATTCCTGTAAAGTTTGGTTGAATTTCCTTCAGTAGTTTCAGAGGAAAAGATGAAAATGTGATTTTTCCTATAGGGTCCAATGTTAAACCTAACTAATAAGTTTCGCGCTGACGTCCATGTTTTTATGGGATCGGAACGAAATGAGCAATCTTTGTAAAGGATCTTCCATACATCATTCCTGTAAAGTTTTGTTGAATTTGCTTCCGTGGTTTCAGAGGAGAAGATGAAACTGAAAAGTTAACAGACGGACGACGGACGCCAGGTGATGACAAAAGCTCACATGGCCTTTGGCCAGGTGAGCTTAAATTGGAATGGGTCTAATATCTCAATCTTGTAAACGTGGGAGAGTTACAGTATAGTAAAATAGTAATGGTGCATTACATGATACCCCAACACGTTTCACAAAATTTCAAAGTATTAAGGGCATAACTACAGAACCCCTTAGACCTCTGAACCCAAATTCGAACTCGACCTGGGTGTTGTGGTGAACAAGTGGCATGCCATGTTTGAAGACTATATGTTATTCCGTTCATAAGTTATCAGTCGGAAACCTTCGAGGGAGGGAGGGACGGACGGACAGACATACGGCTGAGAGTATCACATAATACCTCACCACTATACATGCATGTAGTTGGGTATAAAACTGCTTTGGTGCAGGTATATGTGTATGAGAATAATTCTAAAAAGAAAAGAACCATATATCCTTTTGGAAGGTGTCATAATTGACCAATCAATGCCAAAGGCCCACAGTAAAAGAATTTATGTGTGACTAAAAGTAGTCGTCATAATTATAGTTTGAATACTGTTGAAAGTAATATGCTAAGTCACTTAAATCAATGTCTTATTATTCATGGGGGTGGGGGGGAGGGGGTAATAACAAAATTAACGAACAGAGTTGTCAAGAGCATAATTTCATGAGACAAAAAGACAAATCAGGTGAAAAACAACCGGAAAAAATGAAAATTGTCGACCGTTGGTACAGGCATTTCGAAAGAAATGGTTGGTTAAACCGGTTTTATAGTGAAGAAAATTTTTGATTCAGGTCAAATATCAATTCAACTCAATTGTACATATATATATGTATGTGACACAATCAAATTAAAACAATAAAATACATAATTAAACAATAAATCAAGTAAACACTTTATGAGTCCCCTGTCCTCAGTTCGGTTGACTGTTTTAAAAAGGAACCTAGTTTGTTCACCTGATTAGGAGTGCTTGGGTTGAGGATATAATTAACTTTATCTTTAACAGATAACATAAAAAATTTCATTTTCATATGAAATACATTTCTTTTTTTATTGTAAACAAAATATTAATCCACGGAAGGAATTTTTAGAAAATGTTTTAAATAAATATCAAAATTTTGATTCTTATGATAAATTAAACAAATTAATTCTATGTCTGACATGCACCAAAATTATGCAGTATACCGTTCCATTCATAAAAAAGTCGTGGTCACTGAGGGGAGTGGACTCAAGCACTGCATAATATTTTGTTGTTGCTTTGTATGTATGTTATCGTTTGTATTATGTATTGTATATATGCCTTCAGCCCTTTGGGGAATAATTGTGCATTTATTTGAATAAATTTAAATTATTTAAAAAATCAAATAAGTGTTTTCTTGTGGCATTATTTACATCGCAATATAATAATAAATGGGTTTCATCCTCTATTTTTTTTAGATTTCTTACAAAGTCTTTCTTCTCTCGGAATTTTTAAATACCTCCCCTTTTCAATTAATAAATTGTGGTCACTTATTCTATACTTTGTAATTAGTTTTCTGTATTCAAAATTTTGAGAAGATAAATAACTCTCTTCAGAGATTTGACATGATTTCATTAAAGTTTTATATAACTTTAGTTTACTGTCATCAATTTGTTAGTTTATTCTTAAATAAATTATCATAAAAATATATAATTTTCAACTTAATTTTGTCTCTTTTACTTTTTGACATAAAATTAAATGTGCGGACATCCAAATATATCAAGGAAAATTGTTTGTGGGGGAATGGGTGGCCTTAGTTGTCTAGGAAGTCACCATTACTAGAACTCACTCGTCTATTTGGTGTTAAAATTGACCAGTTACTTGTCGAAGGTCTACAGTTCCGACCTGAAGTCATAATATAGCTTGAATACTGCTGAAAGTGATGCTAAACACGATTAAATCGACCAATCTTGTATTATTCATTTCAAAGAATTCATAGGGTCACAAACAAATATCTTTATATCACGGGGCGTTCTTAAAACGTTACAGAGTTAACAGTACTGAATAGAAGCTATCTCTCATTTCAAAATACCAAGAAACTCGTTAATATATAGACACTTATCGATAAAACTAAAGAATACCAAATGTCACATTGCTGAACTTTAGATAAATAAATCTCTCAGTAATTACGTCATGGAATAATATATATATTCTTCATACATGTACTAATCTCGTGTATATAAACGTGTTTTAAAACATACTAGTACATACAAGCCAGATGTTCCAGGGAAGCAATACTATGTGACGTAATTCAGTGCATTGGTCTCCTGCTGCACCTGTTCAATACACTTTTTGGTAACTTGGCATATCCAAATATGGTTACTCAGTGTCCTATATTATGAATGATAAGTTCACACAAGCTAACACGTTCCATATCAGCAAATTAATCTCGTATCATCTGATCATCTTTGATCATTCTTTTAGTGAAAATGTCGGAAAACGGTTGAGAGGATGTGGAGTAAATGCTTTTATTCTTGTTTTTCATCTTGAAACCACCATGAAGCCTTCATCAATACACGGCTTTGTTCAAGCCTTATAGTAAGTTCAGGACTGGCAATAGCATCGGTTGGAGCAGAATTCATTGCCAATTGTCGTAAAATCGAATGTCACATCCATTTCTTCTTAAGCCCACGGACACGAGATCGTCAACAAACATAAAATTTACTGACAAAGCGCTATTACATCACTGTCAGCCGTTGCCCGACAAAAGCACTAGTTTCCTAAGCTACAGTTTACAGAAACAACTTATAGAAAAACGCAGGGTTCTCATCAAGTTAGTTGTAAGAAAACTTTGCATTATAAAAGTGAGATGTTGGCACTATGAGCAGGTGCTCAGAATAACATTTGGATGAAATAAAATACCAAAATTTAAAAGTATGATAGTATAGGCCTATCTTTATGTACTCATAGACTCTCATACAAAAAAGCTCTGAAATGACTGATCTAAAATCGAGTGGGATTTCATTTTTCCAATTGCTAAACTCCACTATAGGAACGGAAGCATTTGCTGTCATCAGAAAATGACCAAAATTTCCCCCCTCTTTTTTTTTTAATTCTTTATTAATGCAAAACAAAATTCCAATTAGGAACAAAAGCATACAAAACTAGTACATAACATATAAACAAGAATTCAAAATACTTAGATATTTATAGACCTTTGATCATCCCTCCTCAGTTCTAATGAATGTTTTATGAAGGATACAACAATTTTAATATCTTCAGGTGTTTCAGGGTTTAGAATAGGAAAACGAAGGGAAACGGGGAATATGTCAAAGAGACAACGACCCAAAGGGGAGTAATAACAAGTCAAAGCTTTTTTATTGTATTTACTATTGATGTATAGCCAAAGTTATTATGTTTTTTAAAGTGAAGAAAAAGTTTATCTCTCAATTCTTTATTTAATGTACAATGAAGAAATGACATTCATTATCGTTTTTCATTTCCACAATAAAGACATAATCTATATTTCTCTTGGTATTTTCTTGTATCTGCCGATTTAATGAAATGGTATGCTTCCAGGTCAACTGATGGTAACTACACCACATCTTCCAAAGTAAATACAAGTGTTTGAGGTCCATGCATTCCCCTTAAACCCTTGATCATGATAGATTTGGCTTATATTTCATGGGCTGCCTCTATAGTTTACACAAAAACAACTAGAACTAGAAAAACTGTGAGCAAAGTTCACTAATAAATACCCCCACAACCCCATTTGATTCCAGAAATTATGAAATCAATCAAACGAAATTCTGAAATATAAGGTACACATCTACATTATGTCATGAACACTGTGCTAAAGTTTCATGAAAATATATTCAGTAGTTCAGGAGGAGTAGCGGATAAGAGATGGGTACCAAACTAGCAATGTAATGGGCAAGTCAAGGTTTGGTATGGGAAACTCCAAAAATCAATCGAATCAAATTCTGAAATGGTAGGTGCACATCTACATTATGTCATAAAGACTATGTTAAAGTTTCATGAAAATAGGAGGAGTAGCGGATAAGAGATGGGTACCCCCGGCTAAGTCCATGTTTTGCTCCGGGAAACCCCATGATGGCTAAGTCCATGTTTTGCTGAAATAGGAGGTGCACATCTACATTATGTCATAAAGACTGTGTTAAAGTTTCATGAAAATCTATTCAGTGGTTCAGGAGGAGTAGCGGATAAGAGATGGGAACCCCCTTGTAATGTAATGGCTTAGTCCATGTTTTGCTATGGGAAACCCCAAAAATCAATCAAATCAAATTCTGAAATAGGAGGTGCACATCTACATTATGTCATAAAGACTGTGTTAAAATTTCATGAAAATTTGTTCACTGGTTCAGGAGGAGTAGCAGATAAGAGAAGGGTACCCCCTTGTAATGTAATGGTTAAGTCCATGTTTTGCTATGGCAAACCTCAAAAATCAATCAAATCAAATTCTGAAATAGGAGCTGCATATCTACATTATATCATGAAGACCGTGTTTAAGTTTCATCAAAATCTATTCAGTGGGTCAGGAGGAGTAGCGGATAAGAGATGATTACCCTCAGGTGTAGCGGACGGACGGACGGAAAGATGGTAAGGGAAACTCCAAAAATTAATCAAATCAAATTCTGAAATAGGAGGTGCACATCTACATTATGTCATAAAGACTGTGTTTAAGTTTCATGAAAATCTATTCAGTGGTTCAGGAGGAGTAGCGGATAAGAGATGGGTACCCCCCTTGTAATGTAAAGGCTAAGTCCATGTTCTGCTATGGGAAACCACAAAAATCAATCAAATCAAATTCTGAAAAAGGAGGTGCACATCTACATTATGTCATAAAGACTGTGTTAAAGTTTCATCAAATTCTATTCAGTGGTTCAGGAGGAGTAGCGGATAAGAGATGATTACCCTCAGGTGTAACGGACGCACGGACGGAAAGACAGACGGACGGACAGACGGACGGAATGACGGACGGACGGACGTACAACCCCATCACTATATACCCCCCACTTTTCAAGCGGGAGTATAACAAAATGAGCTATTGATATTGGGACAGGCGTCATTCATATTTCCTGGGCTACCTCTTTTGATCATATGCAACCAAACAAATCAATTAAAATCCCATCTTAACAAATTTTGATTGATTTTATTGGCTAACCAATTTGCTTCTTGTGTAGAGAAACAGTCCATAAAATATCAGCCAAATCTGTCAAGGGTTTGTGGGGAACAGGGGAAGGACACGGACCTCAAACAATTGATTTGGAAAGATGGCTACACCACTGTTGTCGACGAAAAGTGCAGTCATCTCGTGTATTGATAGAAGTATACAATGAACAACATCGAAAATAAAATATCGATACAGACATGTAATTGTCAATAGATAATCCATCTTCTAACTTACAAATATGCACAACATACATCAATATCCCTGTCTACATCAGTCCTATTTGGTTTTATAGGTTACTCTGTCAGAATCTTTTAAGGAGACAGATGAGGCTGCAAAACCAGTGAGCAGCCAGGTAAGTGCCAACTGACAAATTTTGAGCTGGAGTCCATAACAGAGCTTTTATGTTGAAGTAACATATTGGCAAATTCTACTAAAATATAAAAAGTCCTGACATATCTAAAACATTTTGATCCCATGTGGTCCTATCTCATGAATAGTCCGTTTAGAGCAGAGTCATGGTCTAGGTTGCAAAAATCATTTCAGTTTACTTGGACGGATTGGCAAAAATAATTTCATTTTGCTGAAAAATAATTTTATTGGCAAAAATTATTTACGTTAAAGTCCCGGTAAAAGTGCATGGAATCTTATTCAGAAGTGGTGCGTCCACGAGACAAACAATGCAGGAGATAATATTTTCAAAGATTTCAACAAAATCATTTCTGTAAAATTGTGTGATTGTTTGAAGTATATTTAAAGCCTATCTATCTCACTATTGCCAAGCCTGTTTTCAAACAACCATTGACTAATTAGGTGAATCGAAGCATATGCATGGATGTGCACATTTCGATTTGTATCTTTTTGCTTCAATTAACGATTTCTCTCGCGTTACCACCCAATCTTTAAAATTGGGCGTCTGACCTAATTTTGTATAGACAGATAAACATGTGTCCTAAATTCGCTTGAATAATAATTCTATTTAATTAGAACAAGAACAAAGCTGGGTTGTTCTATTGAAGAATGTCTTTTTTAACTTGTTAAGAATACATGAGAACAAGCTACAAACATCTTTTGAAAGTAAAAATACGCCTACGATATGAAAAAAGGGAAAACGCCCGATCTTAAGATGTAAATTTCTAATAGATTACTACCTTAGTGAAACTGACCAGAAAGCTAGCTTTCAGCAATTGCCATTGAACGTTGAAAACATGATCCCGCTTTTGGTAACACAACTTAGATTAAAATGCAAATATGTGACTCACATTTACAATAAGCATACAGTTGAATAACACTGAAAATTTTCGCCCCTCTGCCATCCAAGAAAGCCAAATGTCCAGATGCGAACTGTAAGAGTAACCGAAACCTGTTTATGATTTGTTGATTTGTATATATCAGACTATGAAACTAGAGGCTCACATGAGCCTGTATCGCTCACCTGGCGACTGGTTTTATTCATTGTCACCAATAGACCACCCATTCATGCTATAAATCAGTTCACCAGATGTTACATTTTCATTCTTGGATGAGGTACAAACTTAAAATCACAAACTTTGGAAGGGATCACCCAAAGACAATTGTAACCAAATTTGGTTCCAATTAACTCAGTAGGTTCAGAGGAGAAGACATTTGAATGCATTTCCCATAGAGTCCCTATGTTAAACTATGTTCCCGGCTGGTTACCATCTTGAATGAGGTATGAACATAAAAATCACAAACTTTGAAGGGAAATATCTGAAGGCTATTGTAACCAAGTTTGGTTCCAATTGGCTCAGTGGGTTCAGAGGAGAAGACATTTGAATGCATTTCCCAACGGGTCCCTATGTTAAACTGTGCTCCACGCTGGCAGCCATCTTGGATGAGGTACGAACATTAATATCACAAACTTTAAAGGGGACCACCCAAGGACTATTGTGACCAAGTTTGGTTCAGTCTGACTTGGTAGTTGCAGAGACGAAGATCTTTGAATACATTTCCCATAGGGTCCTATGTTAAACTATGTCCCGTGCTGGCGACCATCTTGGATGAAGTACGAACATAAAAATCACAAACTTTAAAGGGGAACATCCAGACTACTGCGACAAAATTTGGTCCCCATTGGCTCAGGGGTTTCAGAGGAGAAGATCTTTGAATGCATTTCCCATAGGGTCCTATGTTAAACTATCTTCCCCGCTGGCGGCCATCTTGGATGATATGCGAACCTGCTGGACATATGTAGAAATTGTAGTTCTGGAAAACCTCAACACTTTTGCAATTCACATTTAACCTTTATCTCAAAAAGTTTTTGAAATGAAAGTAAAAACGTTAAAAAATTGTGAAAATTCAAAGAAAAAGCGGCAATATCTCCTATGTGGGTTGTCAGATTTTCTTCAAAATTGCAGGACATGTAGATCTTAGTATGCTGACCATTTTTGTTATATAATCTTCACTTCTATCTTCTACCATTTTCAATATATAAGACTAAAAGTAACGAAAAACTGAAATTTTTACGGAAAAGGAGCAATAACTCCAAGACGGATAAACAGATATTCCTCAAAATTGCAGGGCAGGTAGATCTCATCATGCTGATCATTTTTACCCAATGTCAGAATTTTGATATCTGTAACAGTTGTTGAGTAATTTGCAAAAAACAGCAATTTACCCCTATGTTCCATTTTTAGTTACAGCAGCCATGTTGTTTGGTCTACGGTCATAAAAATCACAAACTTGAAAGAGCATACCCTAATGATGATTCATACCAAGTTTGATTAGTATTGGCCCAGTAGTTTCAGAGGAGAAGATCTTTGTATAAAAGTTAACGGACGGACGGACGGACGGACGGACGACGGACGCCGAGTGGCCAGGTGAGCTAAAAAACGAGTCTACAATAGCGAAAACACATTTAAGAAGCTGCCAATTACCATGATTTATAATGTGTAGAAATATGATTTCTTTATTGTATGGCAACCAAAGGCCGCAATCTTCTTTTTCTTCCATGCACGTGAGTATATTTCCACACACCCATCAAACTAGGTAAATCGTGGAGTAAACTGGCTCCGCGATGAAAATACACTAAAATCCATTTCAATATATTCTGCAAACTGCGGAGACTAACTCCAATTACTCTAGCCCTTTTCGACTCCGATTAAAATGATGGATGTTTGCTAGAGCCCGATTCTTCCGCTTTAGATAGTATGATTGAGGTGCACCTAGGCCATGATCAAGTGTAAAACAAACAGGATTTGTCCGCTTTGTGTGTATGGATAAATGGTTAAGTCTCCAAGTCCGGGAGGGACTTCAGTCCCGGTTGACATCATTTTTATTGGTGAGACTGGTTAACTTCCACCTGGAGTGAATGGGGTTCTTCATTGAACAGAGAGGCTAACGAGTCGCGCAGACCATAGTTAGGGCTTTGAGTTCTTCAAAGTCCTACAATTCGAACAATACAATACAATATTCTTTATTCTCATAAACATATAAACAATGTTACAGAGAAGATGACATATAAATTATAGGATATATATACATGGCATGTCAGCGAATACAAGGGGAAAACACCAATCAAAGCATATTTTTTGGAGGGGCGTCCCTCCAGGTTTCAAACAGTCGCGAGAGACCGCAAACTATTCACCCACCGACCGATCAGGGAGGGTAGGGCATCTTGCCGATACCATAAATATGAGTTAAAATATCAAAGTTTATAATGTTTTTCTAATGATATGTCAAGTTTAAACCGGTTTTGAACCGTTGGATAAATTTTCTTTATTCAACATATGTTGAATAAAGCCCCGTGCTATTTCCCGCCAAATCTATTCGGAATACAGGTCTCGGTCTTTATCATTGATCATTAGAGAAAAAGATTACACCACTTTATCCCGATTATTACCATATTTTATCCACTCTCGATAGTTAAATTTGAAAATATTAAAATGGTCGGCAAGCCTCGCAATTAAAATTTTAAAATTTAACTATCTCTAGTGGATAAAATATGGTAATGAACGGGATCTTGTGGTGTAATCTATATATAACTTATTGGGTAGTATCAATTATTGGTTATTTTCACATAAATATGAATTATCAGCCAATAAAAACGACATATCATCTCGTGAGAAAATTTAAAAGTACACTAAGCAGTACTTCGGTAGATATCTAGTATAAAAGCTTCCGAGTTCATTTTGAGAACTTTTACATAAATCATATGTCTTTACAGGACATTCATCATACATCCGTATACAGGTGTTGACAAATACAGTCTTGTATTTCTAAGAAGTTCTCAGAAACTAGGATGAAACGATTCGTTAAATTTTATGCTGCATGTGCATTTCTTGCATTTTGAGTGTAATCTGCACCGTATCTTTCTAACCTAACCTATACATTAGTCACAGGGAGTTCACTAGATTTGCCTTTATTCGTAATAAACATGTTCGAGAGTATTTTTAGTCATTGGTGGTGTGACTCTGAAGAATATTTATTCACTTGTCACAAAATTATTTTGGTACAACAACATATACTTATTTCGTTGTGCACTTTTAAAATATTTTGTTGGTCGTTCTGACAAAATTTTTGGACTCCGTCCTTTTTGTATTAAAATAATAAACTATAAAGGATGACATGCCACCGCCCCACACAAGGTTGAATTGAAGTGTGATATTTAGTGTCTGTAAGACACATAGTATTACGCTAAAAACACATGCTGAGGATCAATAGCAACGGTGGTCATTTTGAAAATTCTGACCCCAAAATTATTCATACGGGTGCTAGGTAACCTTCCTGTAAAGTTTTAGCCAATTAGAGACGCTTTTATATATCTTTATTAGAAATGCATAATTGTACCCCTGAGGGTTGAAAGCATATATATAGATACAGACATAAAGACGAAATACAACATAAAAATAAAATATTCAAAATTTTACGATTCTATACGTATAATAATCCCGCCCCTTTTCAGTGTCAATGCTTTTCCACTGACGGTCATTTTGAATAANTTTAAAAATGTTTGTACATATACTTATTTCGTTGTGCACTTTTAAAATATTTTGTTGGTCGTTCTGACAAATTTTTTGGACTCCGTCCTTTGTATTAAAATAATAAACTATAGAGGATGATATGTCACCACCCCACGCAAAGATTGAATTGAAGTGTGATATTTAGTGTCTGTAAGACACATAGTCTTACGCTAAACACATGCTAAGGATCCATAGCAACGGTGGTCATTTTGAAAATTCTGACCCCAAAATCATTCCTACGAGTGCTAGGTAACCTTCCTGTAAAGTTTTAGCCAATTAGAGACGCTTTTATAATCCCGCCCCTTTTCAGTGTCCATGCTTTTCCACTGACGGTCATTTTGAATAATTTTAAAGATGTTTGTACATGTACTTATTACTTATTGTAAGTGTGGTGCCTTTGAAGTTGATGAAATTTGGTTTGAATAGGTTGTAATAAACATCAAGAGTTGATTTTTATTCGTATGGACGAACGAACTAACGAATAAACGAACGGACAAAGGGTTAAATAATATGAGCCCAACTTTTTGTTGCAAGGGCATGCAAAAACACACATACACACACACACAATCAGATTGGTGGTAATTCGTATTTAAAGTACATGTATGCGACTGTCAGCTTGCTTGTACGGTAAGTCAGACTTGTTTGTAGAAATCTTGCTCGGTGGTAAGTGTTTCCGGTTTGAAATGTAGATATGACAGCTTGCTAATTAGTATGGATATTTTTAGGGAAAGTCTCTTACGTGTATTTAATTTGTAATTAACAGCTCACTCGGTGGGTTAGTAAGTCGGGGGCTGACAGCTAGCTGGGGGAGGGGTGGATAGAAAGGCTATGAAGTATTTGGTGGACAGCTTGCTAAAGTGACAACTTGACTGGTTTACAGAATGCGGTTGGCGGCTTGCTCAGTTGGTAAGTGTTTCCGGTTTTCAGTTCGAAACTGACAGCTTATTCGGGCGTTATGACGGAATTTGAACCGTGCATTCAGTTGGCAGTTTTTTAAGTCGGCAGTTTGAAGTATGCGGCTGACAGCTTTTTCCGGTGACAAGTCGGGGTTTTGAAGTATGAGGCTGGCAACTTGCTCGGGAGATTTGTTTGGGGATTGAATTTTGCAGTAGCATTTCGTGGGGCGAAAAAGAAACTTGCAACCGTAGAAACTGATATATAAAAATGAAAAGGAGACGTTAAGGGAAACTTTCACCCACATCCCCAACCCCCTTCCCACCCCCACCCCACCACCACAATCACACTTTACATTCACAAAACCTAAAGAAAATTTTCAGACAAATTATGCACCGCCATTTAAATATCAAGCTAGACTCCTTGTCAATATCACTTTAATTTCATTTCTTGAAAATGTCACAGCGTATCGATTTTTGCATGAAAAATGCAAACCAATCTTTAGTTTGTTTGATCAAATATCGTATTGTGCAACAGATTTATTTATCATCGATCCAAGACTTGCTTTGAATGTTTTAACTGCTAATAAAACCAAGAATTTCTTTCTGAAATCAAAAGACTGAATTTGTAATGTATATTGAAACACGATGTCCGTACATGTGAGGTTACTTTAAAAGTATACGGTCAAAATATACATTTTTATGAATAGCAGGCATCATTTCTGACCCGATGACAAGCCCAATTATGTATTAGAGAATAATAATAAACCATAACCAATTTGTTTTCGCCTCTGCAGAAGAAATAAACAGCTGCTTTCTTAGAGTTCAATGTATCAATACGTCTCACGCTGGTGGCCATCTTGGATCGAAGGCTGATATGTTTGCATGGCAAAAACTATATATAAGTATGCGTGAACAAATCAACCATGTGAGAAGATCTTTGGATGTGTTTTCCCATAAGGTAGACTGTTAAACCCAGTTCACTGCTGGCAGCCATCTTGGATATGACGCAGACTTGCCCGACACATTTTTCAAAGACGGCCAATGCCTGGTAATCCCTTGGTAATGATTCAGACCATGTTTAATTAAAATTGGCCCAGTGGTTTCAGAGGAGGAGATTTTTTTTAAAAGTTTACGCCGGACGACAGACAACGGACAACGGGCGGACACCGACGGACGCCTAGTGGTGGCAACAGCTCACATGGCCTTTTAGGCCAGGTGAGCTAAAAAAAACATCATTAGACAAAATGCTAATTTGAAACCTTGTCACAGGGCAAGTCCTGTAACTAGAATCCAGAGCATAATAAGTATGAATGGACAGGTGCAACATCGGAATCTAAAAGAAAAACATCGCAGCTAAGATCGAGAGGGGCAACGGTGCACCGGACAGAATGACACACATAGAGTCAATCCTGCCAATC